>LPNX010968103.1:1012671-1041825 GCA_001517045.1 Pseudotsuga menziesii | reverse complement strand
GAGGGGAGAGGGAGAGAAAGTGGGGAAGAGGACCGACGAGAGGGAGAGAGATCGGGGGAGAGGGGGCAAGGGGGAGAGAGAGAGAGGGGCGAGGAGAGAGCGGGGGGAGAGAAATATGTTGATCCTCCGATCAGGGATGTCATTGATGTATTTAGTCATGAATTTCTTCAGATAAAACCTCAATTGTAAGTCGGGTCAGTAGTACCCACAAAAGTATTATTAAAATGTAATTCCCAGTCTCCCAAGGTAAGTAAAAAATGTTCAGTTCTGGAAAGACTCAATATTTTTGCCCTCTCGACGTTCCTTTGCACCTCACGGTGCAAATGCTAGTCCATTGCTAGTCTATAAAAACAAAATTCTTCGCATTAACATATTTCATTATTCTGGTTGTTGTTATTCATTAACATATTTCATTACTCTGGTTTGAATCTGTTTGAGCTATAAACGTATCGAGCAGAAATCCTATGTGTTTAAATACGAACAGGTCCATGTTCCTATTGTCGGTTTTCAACATTTTGGAATCCAAAAAATGTATGTCCTATGTTTTCCAATAAGGAACATGCTATCTTCTAATTTCCAATTTTGCAACATATCCAGAAATCCTATGTGTTCAAATACAAACATGTCGATGTTTCTATTTCCAATTTCTGACATTTAGGGATCCAGAAATCTATGTCCTATGTTTTCCAATAAGGAACACCATATGTTCTGATTTTCAATTCGCCAATTTAGGATTTGCAAATAAGGAATGTCATATTTTTCGATTTTGCGACATTTCGGTTTGCAAAAATCATATTTCCTATGTTTTCCAATAACCGACATTTCGGATTCCGAAAATCTTACGTGTGAAAATAACGAACATGTTAGGTCCTGATTTTCGATTTTGCGGCATATACAGAAATCTTGTGTTCAAATACGAACAAGTCCATGTTCCTATTGCAAATTTCCAACATTTCGGAATTCGGAAATCTATGTCCTATGTTTTGCAATAAGGAAGATGCTATCTTCCGATTCTGATTTTGTAACATATCCAGAAATCCTATGTTCAAATAGGAACAAGTCAATGTTCCTATGCCGAACATATAGGTATTAGTAATTATGTTATTCCAACACATGTTCCAATTTTCAATTCCCCAGTTTAGGATTTGTTAATAAGGAATAGCAAATTTTTTATTTTGTGACATTTCGGATTGCAAAAATCCTATATCCTATGTTTTTCAATAAAAAACTTAAACGTACGTTACATTATGTACAATGTTGCATGAACATTAGGTAATTTTGATTATAGTTCCTTCTTTTAGTTGTCAATTTTCAATTCTGCAATTTAGGATTTGTGAGTAAGGAACACTAATTTTTTTCCAATTCAGAACCACCATTGGTATTCCCCAAGATCCGATTTGCGACATTTCGAATCTCGGAAGTTTTGTACTTTCAAATAAATACAAAATAAATAAATAAGTAATCCAACCAAAATAAATAAGGTAAAATTTACAAAGCAAAAGATCAAAAGATTAGTAATCCAACTAAGGGATGGTTTTAGAAAATAACAAACATCAATCAAAATAATACATAATCATTCCAATCCAAATCATATTAAAAACATATTGGAGCAGAAACAAAGTCAAAAATGTTGAATGGGCAATTGAGAAAAGATTAATATAATGATTTAAGGATTTTACAAAACCTTATAATAGTTAATGTCAAAAAAAAAACAAGAAACAAAACATAAAAGAAATAAAAATTAAGCCAAAAGTACAACCAAAATAAATAAGGTAAAATTTACAAATAGATATTATAATATTTATGTAATAAAGTAATAATGTCATAAACTAAAATAAATCAAATGCAATAAATGACACTAATGTTTAATATAATTATAAAGTTATGTGAAGTTAGGTAAATTAGGTATGCAATTCCTAAACAATGGTACTTGCTAAGATATATATACAACACCAATTTATGTAACTCGGTGAACATTATTGATAATACATCTCTCATTCATTATCTCTCTTGTGTATTGCATATTTATCCATGGCATAACTTAACATGGTACCAAAGGCATGATGACTGTGGCATAGGGAAATCTCAAAGACAATGTTAAGGCAAATTTTTGCACACCTAGAGAAAGAGGCAAGTTCAAATTGGAGACAATCTAAAGAAGACAAGTGATAGAAGACTAGAAACCAAAGCGACCAAGGTGTGAATTGTACAGTGGATTGTACGGTCGACCAAAAAAATTATGTACAAAATTAGAATTTTGTGCAACATCTTATCATTTAATTGTGTACGATTGATTCATGTACAACGTGCAACAATTGAGGTGTCATATTATAATTAAACTTCTATGCATGATAGTAGAAAAAGAAGAATGATATGGACGAAAGAATTGTACGACATTCGTGTGGATGTCACTTAAATTTCAGAGCTAATTAAATTGTACAGACACTACATGTGCAAAAACAAAAAATTAAAATGATTGCTAAAACCATTTCATACATCCAATATCAGAATTTTTGTATGATGGTTAAATAATTACAAATTTGTACAGTGCTTGAAAATTTTAAAAGGAAGTTGAATTTAGACAGCATGGACGAGTACGACAATTACAAAACTTATCACTGTTTTTTCTCAATTTTCAAAATTATTAAATCTTAGTTTAAAAGGAGATATAAATTTTTTGAAGTTATATATGTTATTGTTTTTTTTGGAGTTATAAGAAGAATTTTTTTGGAGTCATAAGAAAAATGACAAATAGTAATAATTTCATGATGCCTAGGTTTCATAAATTAAATAGCAAAAATTCCCCACCTAGAAATAAAAGATGGAACATTTTTTATCGTATCATTATCTTTGGGTTCTTATTAACTCCAAAACCTAACCCCGTGACTAATGACAATAAGCAAAAAAATAAAAAATGCATTACTTCTTACATTTGCTTTAGAATGTGATATTCTCCCCCACATTCTTGGTCTTAGTAATGCTCTTGATGCTTGGACAAAGTTAGAGAATTTACATGAAACATCCAATGAACTTTGACTTTATATTGTTGTAAAAAAAATTTACCAGTTTGAATATGGGAGCATCATATTCAGTTAAAGATCATGTCCAAAAGTTGCAGGAACTAAAGAATGAATTATCAATGATTGACATATATGTTAAAGATAAAGAGTTCATCACCATTATGCTTAATAGCCTAACTAATATGTATCAAAATTTTGTAACTTCATTTTGTGTCTTCTTGAAATGAAATTCCTACATGTGAAAAAGTTATAGCACTAGTACTTCAACAAGAGCAACGACTCAAAAAAATGAGCTTGATGAACTAGACAAACATTTTACAAGAAGAGGTCATGACAGAGGTCATAGAGGAGGACAATATAGTAGGCATCCCATAACATTCCTAAAATCAAACAAGTACTTCTCAAACTTTCCAAAATTTGCAATTATTGTAGTAAGAATAACATAATAAAGAAGAATATTATCTTAAGTAAAGATATGAGGTTGATTGAAATAGATGTAGAGGATATAATAGAGAAAGAAGTAGAAGGGAACGGCATCAAATCCATTTTGTAGAGTGTAGTGGTTCCACATATTGAACCTACTAATGATTATTTGTTTATTGTTTCTCATAATAATATTTGTCTATCAATGTATTTGATATATTGATTTGGGGACCATCAAACATATCACTAATAAGCAAGAATTTTTTTCCAAACTTGCTCCCTGTAATGATGAGATCATTATTCTTGGTGATGACAACCTTCATGAGGTACATGAAAAAGGTGAAGTACCTATGAGAGTTTCAAGAGATTGCATCAAAAATATGCAAAATGTGTGGTATGTTGTAGGTTTAAAGTCCAGCTTGCTTTCTATTAGTAAAATTACTAACGGAAATTATACTTTTGTTTTTCTATAAGAAACTATGTTTGATTAAAGATGGTAACAACATCATGACCAAAGGATTATGGTGTAATGATATGTACAGGTTTGATGGTATCCCCAAGCATCAACAAGCTTTTTTACATCCTTCATTGTAGTCAAAGTGTTTGAGGAAGGTGGCTTTGTTTGTTTTGTTGGTTGGAATTGGGCAATAAGAAGCAGATCTAGAAAAGGCGGCAAAGGAGCAGCAAGGATCAACCTTAAAAAAAAGTACATACTCGTCTTCTTGATAATCTCTTCTCCATATTATATTTTCTTGTTAGTGTGTTTTAAGTGGTTTGATGCATGATTGTGAGTCTTTTAAACATGTAGCCGAAATCATTAAGGTTAATTTCCTTTTATCCAATATATTGATGACCTCGCCCTAGTCATAGAATTTAATTCCAAACAACATCACAACAGTTGCCAAAACCTCACAACAAAATGGTGTAGCAGAGACAGAATTGGTCTATCATGGAGATTGCTAGGTGCATGCTCAGAGGGCATACATTACACTCTTGAAAAAATGATTTTGGAATTTTTTTTGTTATTGATATTGAAGGATGGCATTACACCTCAACATCCAAAAATGGAGTACACTCTAAAGAAAAGCAAGCCATGCAAAATTGTGAAGGATAGTTTAAAGTTATGGATGCCTGCCACAAGTTGTATCGGTGCCAAATTTTCATGAAGGCACAATGATCACAATTGTGAGAACGTTGTAGAGTGATACCAAAGAAAACACAAGTAATAGGTACATTACAAAGTGGTGTGAGCCCAATTTACCAATGAGCTTACAGGTTGTGAAGTTGGGTGTAATATCCCAACTGATATTCTACCTTTATACTGACAGATAATGATGATTGTTTGTCGATTTATATGTTTCAAGTGTGTATGATAAAATAATTTGATTTGCATGCAAAACACGTTACGTGCCCAAAAACCCTAAATATGAAAAATATGGAGATAAAATGGGAAATAGGCTTCAATAAGATTATAGTAACATACCAATATTTATAGATGTAATGGTTCTTCAGTATACAATAGACATGCATGCCATGCAACAACTCTAACTCCATAAACGTGTTGTTGGGTTCAGGAGATTCACCCGTGCAAGGAAAACGTCTCCTCTTGGACAATGATCTGCTCGTAATTGTTTTAATACTTGACGAACGGAGTTAAGACTTTCCATATATGGTAGTATGGCTCTCTTGATGACTTTGGTGGATGCATGTAGAACTTTGGAAGCCTTATTGGACACTAGCGAATTGGTTCTTTGGAATAGTGGGATGCCCTCTCTCCCACACATGTTTGCTTGTAACTTCTTCAATGGTGCAAGAAATGATCTGATAATTTCCAGGTATAATGATACGGTCCTTCCGGAGAGAATGGAAGAGACATGCAGAAGGAATGAGGTCTTTCTGAAGCAAGGCGAATTCTTCCCATCATTTCCAGCTATTTCCCAGCAGTACAATGTGACCCCTGTAATATTGTCCTTCTCTGTATGCTAGATCTATGCAGAAGAATGAATGTTGTGAAAAGCTAATGATAGATCCGAGTGATCTATCCGGAAATGATTAGGGCCCATAGATTTCACTGCCGAAAACACATGTTAGTTGATGGCTCACGCCCTTAACCCCAACTTGTTGTTGCGGCTAATGTTACTACTACTCTCGAAACCAATCTCCAAAATGAATAATGATAATAGATGTCTTTTTGGTTCGACTTATCTTTTTATATAGCTTTTAGGGTTTGCATGACTTTACTTTTGCATGCATACAAACCTAATTGCTCATTGACACGTGCAAGGTGAAATAAAGCCTCATGCTCTGCATGCTTGTTGATATCTGCTCCAATTGCCTTTTGTAATCTACTGATGATCTAATAACATTGAAGTGGTGTTTCTTTCTGCTCCTAGTGATATTAGTCTTCAGATATTCTCTTTTCTTTAATACCCACTCGAACCTATGGGAATAAAATAGGTTAACGGATGTCTCTGGGTAATTTAATTAAAAAGGGACATTACATAGGGGTACAATATAAAGTGCTATTAGAGTCAAAATTTATCGTAACTCCCAAGTATGATATCAACACGAGATGCATTATGGTATACACGTGTTGTTTCCCTAGTTCTTGAAATGTTTCAAGTGTTGTTTCCAAAATAATACCATTTCAAAAATAGGTACTCATTTCCTTGTTTCAGGTGGCATAGCAATAAACAAATGTTAAATGTGAGTCCCCTTTTATATAGAGGACCGGTCACAAAACAAAAATAACTTCAGCAAATGGACTATAAACTTCATAAGCATATTCTATAGGATTCGTCAATTTATTGCTTTTTTAACATTGCAACTTATGACGCTTGTTCTGTAATGTCCTCGTCTTGGGACTGTAAACTAAGAGGAATTTCTAAAATTATATCTAATTAGATGTATGATTTAACATATTTTATCTTTTGGATATTCAATTGGAATTTTGAAACCCTCAATGAGATTAATCCATATAGTTAGCTTAGAATTTTGCACTGCGCCTATATAATTTACACTGAAATTTTATGCTCTCCTGATTAGGGCCTGTTACCTACTAAGTCATACTTAGTCAATATTATCATGTGAGTCGGGTGATGAGAACATACACTTGTTCACCTTTCAGAATTCAGAAGTCATTCAGGCTTTGTCTGGAAACTTTTTGTTATTTTTTTTGTAAACACATGTTCATACCCCGTTGGGGAAATTGTAAAATATGTCCTAGCATTTAATTTTTTATAAAAGGCTCAGCTTCCCGGACTTAGGCATCAAGCCGACTAGCCTAGAGTGTTTTTCTCCTCGGTTATTATTGGTTGTTGAACAAACGACTAATAATTTCCGATTTTTTCACTCACACCTCCAAAGTTGGGGTAATTGTCTTGGTGTTTTGGCCTTAGGAGGTTATTAGAGCCTTTGTGTCAATGTTTTTCAAGGTGCTAGGCATTGATTTTGAGTCGTATGGACATGTGCTAGGTACTCCTAAAGTTTCGCCAGTTTCCAAGAAAATAAAAATTTTCCGCAAAATTAGGCCATTTTTTAATGGTTTAATTAGAAAAATTCAAAATGTAATAAAAGTCAGATACGGAGTCTGTTTCTGACGTGGGGACACTCGTTTTCACACCCAGAGCGTCCACTTTACCTCATGGACCACTTTCCATTTCAATCGAGCAGCCGAAACACCCCGTGAGGCATTATTCAGCCAAAGTTGCATCAAAAGAGCATTTTAATGCTAAAATTCACCAAATTGGCACCAAAGTCAAAGTTTGAAAAATGTGAAAATTAAAATAATAGTTAATGGGGTGACATGGCATGGGTCCCCCATGAAACTTACGACCTTTTCAACTTAAGTTGGTTTTAAATCATTGTATTAAATTTTTGGTTTGAGTTGAATAAACTCACATGAGGAAATGGGTGACGTTAGCAAAGGCAATGGAAGCTAGGGATTGGAGGAAAGGAAGGACCCCTCCTCAACTTGGCGTAAAGGTAAGCTTTGGTCTAAGTTTTATGTATTGAAGCAAAAACATGTTTGAGGCTCATGCGTGAGGGTGGCGTCAACCCCCTCACGCTAACCTAAAAGCTCACGCATAGGTGGATGGTGGACCCCTCTCGTATGTTGTAAACTTTGATTTTTTCTAACCTTGGTCCTTTCCTTTGAGAGGTTGTGCATGCATGTGTGGGGTGACATCACCCTCACCAAATTTTCACCAACCTCTTGAGCTCACACGTGTGGAGATTGAAGCCGATTTAGAGTTGGTGAATTAGATTGAGTGTGTTGGCAATTGATTAAGGGTTAACTGAGAGAGGTGTCAATCACCTCTACAGTTCAACCCAGTCTCTCTTCACTTCAACTCAGATTGAGTCAGTTAAGCTCAGTGTGACTTCAAGTGTATCTTCAGTGTTGGTAGCCCCGCGGGGGCTTGGCTCTGGCTATAAATAAAGCACAGCCTTCTTCATTCCGAGTTAGTTAGAGTTGGATGAAGCATTGTTGCCATTGTAATACTGCTATATTTTCATTGTGAATAAAGAAGCTTTGGAGGTTGTATCGTGTAGTGCATGTGATTGTGTGAATTCCCAACGCCATGCTGCTAATGTGGTAACTGCAATTTTTTTTCCAATTTTTGTGTTGCTTTGTATAATGGCTTCAAGGATTCGGTTGAATCAAGTAAGGGTGTAAACTAGGCAAGTAAGATTACTTGCTCTTGTTTATTCATATTATGTATGCTCAAGAATTTAAGTTATATGCTTAAATAAGATTAGTTTTGCATGATCTTTCAATTTTTGTTTCATACATATATATCCAGATGTCACGAGGTGTTGTGCAGGCTTGTGTGATCTAGTTGTAGGTTCCCAATCGGATGAGGTGTGGATCAAAATTGACGCCATTCCTTATCCAATAAGCTCAAGACTTTGTCCCTCGGTGTTCCACAAAAGGGCCTCCTTTCAACTTGTTTCATTCAAGCAATGAACCAACCTTCTCTCCTCTTACTCTCCTTTTAAAAAATTAAATCTTCTTGGTTACTCTGTTTATGCATGAACTTCTAATTTATCATATGCAAAATATCTCATTAGAGCTCATACATAAGCATTCAAAAAGCTAGATCTCTATTTTGCAAAAGTTTTCCATAAGCATCATAGATCTAGCATAAAGAAATCGTCTTTTGCATGGCATTTTAAAGGAAATCTATAGCTTGCATGCATTAGCTTTTTCTTTCAAAGTTTAAAGTTATATCGAGCATATAAGTGCATGTATTATTGGCTTCCCCAAAGGCAAGCCAAGATCCCAAGGAAAGCTTGCTTTTCTTGGTTCATTTTTGCCCATTTTTTATCATTTTAACATAGTTATTTTTTATAATTTGTGTATGTTGTCCAAAGACACTTCCAAAGTGTTTTTGGGCATCTTTCATTGACATTAGCTTCCTGGTTTTTAGCAGGCCCATCAAAAAAGAGAAGGAAACTCTACCCAAAAACACATTTTTTGGACATTCGAAGCTTCCAGGAGGTTCCCCTCTCAGTCGGGCTGCTTTTCTTTGAATTTTGTAAGCCTTTGGATCCCAGATAGCAAGGACCAAAAAGTGTTTCTGCTATAGCATTGTAACCGAGTAATAAAAAGAAATTTCGAGTAGCCTCTTTTGAGCCCACTCCCCATCCCCCCAGGGGGGATCCTGCGTTTTGTGATTTTTGCACTTTTTCGCTTTTTTCTAGTTTTGTCTTGTATTGCAGCTTTGTATACTTTGAATTCACATTATATACTTTCAATATTCACAAATTCAAAGTAATCATACTACTTACCCCACGACTTTTGGATTGACCCGAAAGGAGAAAGAGATGTGTGGTAGGACTAATTAAATAATTCGTGAGTTGTGTTTTGCATTTTTATGTTATCTAAAATCAACCCCTCCTCACTTTCCCGATTGAGGTCCGCTTGGACCGAAAGAGATTCCTAGAGGTTTTTTATTTTTAACAAGAACACAAGTTTAAAATCCTTAAAAAAATTCCAAGACTCTTTCCCCGTATGTTCTACACCACTGCAGCTTGTCTAATCAGTTGGTTGTATCAGAAAGGGATACAAGTTACTAGATTTAATAGGAAAATCCACACAAGTAATTTTCTTGAGAACTCAGGAGGTTGCAAAAAGTAACTACTATAGAGTCAGGGGGCTACCCCAAGCAGGTTCATCCTCGCCCCGTTGGACACTTGGTGTTACCACTTTAGCACTCAATTCGAAGGGACTTGACTTGTTGGGCCAAACCCACAATTAACCCATGCCCTTAATTACTCATTAATAATTTTAAAACTGACCAACGAGACAACTGCAATACTTACACGACACAACAGCACTCCATATTCATCGGCGCTGGTTTGTTTTACTTTCAATGCTTAAATCAATTATTGCAAAATGTCGTGAATGATGCTTACGTTGTCATATGTTGTTGATGCGATCTCTTTCTTGCAATAGTTCGTTGTGTTATTTTATCAATTTCATATAAACTCCTAGATTTAGTCTTTTCTTTCATATAGACTAAAAACCATAGATTTTCTTTTAATAGGGTCTACCCCCCTTGGCTTTGTTAGGAGTTGGCCTAAACAGAGAGTCAAGAACAAAATGACAGCCTTGACTCAAGACTTGCCCGCAAGGAGACACCGAGTGGCTTGAAGATTTCCGCGACGTCCCCCCTAGGTGTGTGAAAGGCAACAACATTTTCTGGCATTGTTGCCGAGAATAAATCTTTTTATTCCCAAGTACGACTTAACTTAACTTTTTGTTTCTAAAAAGATATAAAAAATTGGCAGATCTTGCCTTCAAAAATTTAAATTAAAACTCAATCCATCTAGCGACTCTGTTGTTTAATATCCCTCCAAGGTATTCTACCCGAAGGAACACCGAAGGAGTATTTGATCTCATCCATGAGCTTGAAAGGGCTTATAGAAGGAGATTAAATAGACAGACTTCTCGTAGAATCTTTGAAGATTTAGGGTCCCAATCCCTCTCAGATATCCATCATTTATTTGTATAGAGTCATATTCATCAATCTCAAGAAATGACGGATTTCTTCAAACCCCTTGACTTTTCTCAGATAGCAGGTGCTCCCCATGTCATTCTGAATGATGCTATCAAGAAGCTCCCCACATTTCAGGGAAACAATGGCATCACCGCCAAGTCTCACCTTCAGAAGTTTGAAAAGCTCCTGGTTAGTTATTGCAATGATGTTGCCCATGACCACGACGACGTCAAAATGAAGCTCTTTGCTTTATCCTTAGAAGATGATGCTGGAGAATGGTACCTCGACTTAGCTGATAATTCATACAAAACTCTTAGTGAATTCCGGAATGGTTTTAGGAAGAAATAGGGAGAGAAAAAGGAACCAAGACATCAGCTTGCTGGCCTTAATAACATAAAATAGATGGAAAATGAAACTATGGATGAATTTAATACAAAATTTAGACGCATTGTTTCCGATCTTCATAAAGACATCAAGCCAAATGATGTTGCTATCCTCAACTATTATATTGAAGCATTCACTAGAGATTTGAGGTATCAATTAAGAAATAAAGAACCTGTTGATCTAAAGACTACCCAGGAATTGGCCGAGAAAATTGAAAAGAACATGCAATCATCGAGTAAGTCCAACATACCAGGGTACACTAGAGGAAACACTTCCTACAACAAAGAATCTAAAGGAAAGGTTGTTGAATCAGAGGATAAGGAAACATCTAAAGATCCTATGAAGGAAATGGCTGAAATGATGAAAACCTTGGTAACTAATCAAAACCAACAAATGGCCAATCATGTCACTTAGCGAAATCATATTCAGAATAGGTTGGTTATGATGGAAAGAAATCATGTTTCTCATGCACCAAGGAACTTTCTGCCAAAGCCTAATCAGATGTATCAAAAGAAAACTCAAGAACCTAGGATTCCAAACCAGTTGGACTCAGTCAACCTAGAAGAGGATGCAATTCCATTTTGCAGGCCTTGTTCTCAGTTTCACCAAGAAAGTACTTGTTACATTGCAAACCAAGTAATGGAACATGGACTCCCTGAAATCAGTAGTCAGGATACACCATCAAGCGAGACTAATTTCGTGAACATGGTAGGCCGAACCTACCCTTTGACAGACCAACATTGGCAACAGGTCGTAGATTATAGTCTGGAAAAGGATTTCATCTCTCGGACTTATGGTGAAATGCCTTCCCAAGAAAAAATCTTAGAAATGAGGAATGCAAGTTACAAAAGGACCAACCTATCAGAGAAAGGAGAAGTCTACACCAACTTAACAGTACAAGCCTAAGGTAACAAATCCTCCTGTTATAAACCCTTCGATTGTTGTAGAATCAAAGCTTGACATGGGACAATGGTTGAATGATGTTAAAATTTCAGCTTATGCTACTGATATCCTTCAAATTCCTGGCCAAAAAGAAAAACTGATGAAAGTTTTAGAAAGTAGTCATAATATTGTCAACGAAACTGCTCTAAGTAATAATGTCGTCCTTGAAGATTTTCCTTTTGTCCTCGAAGATATGCCTATAGTCCTTCGAAGTGTTGATCCAAAAATGGAGGATCACCTGCATTTGTTTTCTCTCTTTTAGTTGATGATCTTCTCCTTCATAACTGCATGTTAGATTCAGGTGCTTCATCAAACATAATTACAAGGAAGATAATAGAGCAGTTAAACCTAAGGATCACACGGCCCTACCACAATGTTTGTGCAATGGATGTAAGAGAAGTTGAAGTGGTAGGGATAATTTTAAACCTGCATGTAAAGTTGGCCAAGTATCCTGACATTGATATGGCAATGGATGTTGTTGTAATCGATGTACCAGATAATTGGGGAATGCTTTTATCCAGGAAGTGGGTTGCAACTCTAGGTGGACACATCCAAATGGATTGGACATACGCAACCATACCTGCATCAGAAAACACTAGGGTTATACTTCATAGAGAAAAGGAAAGAAAGTGGCATGTAGAGAATCCTAAGAAGCCTGGAAATTAATTTGTGCATTGCACTGACAACTTTGGAAACTACGCCATCTTGTTCAACTTCATGGCCCCTATTAAAGAAAATATCAAAAATGAAAAGATAGATGAAGTTTGGAAAATATACTTTGACGGAGCTTATTCCAAAGCTGGAAAGGGTGCAGGCATAGTTATCATTTCACCTTCTAATAAAATCTACAACTTTTCTTTTAGATTGGAGTTTGAAGCATCGAACAATGTGGTTGAGTATGAGGCATTGTTTCTAGGATTAGAAATTGCTAAAGACATGGGCATAAAAATGTTAAACATAAAAGGTGATTCAGACTTAGTCATCCTCCAGCTTAAGAATCAGTATCAGTGTAAAAGTGATAGACTAAGGAAGTATAGGAATGCTATATGGGATACCATGGACTGGTTTGATGCACTCAATCTTCTGAAAATCCCTAGAGAAATGAATGGTTTAGTAGATAAGTTGGCAGTAGCAGCATCCACCCTTCAACCTTCCGATGAGATGATTAGTGGGAATGGCAAAATGGAAATCAATTTCAGGCCATCAATTCCTGATAATGTAGATCACTGGCAGGTATTTAATGATGATAAACAACTCCTAAGGTTCATCCATAATCTCCAGAAGTTTGAAGGTTGCAAGATCAATTATCAACAAGAGGGTAAAGAGTATCAGGAGGATGAGGGTAATTTGAGAAATCACATTCTGAGTAGCCTTATAGCTTTTGAAAAGTTGTTTGACAGACAGGATCATCATAAAAATAAAAAAGAGTCAATAAAAATTGGGGATTATATGGAAATAAATATAGGTACAGACAAGGACCCCAAGTTAATAAAAATTGGAAAAAAGTACTTCGAAAAAGGAAAAGAACAATTTAATCAATCTAATCAAAGAATATAGAGATGTGCTGGCTTTTAGTTATGATGAACTTAAAGCTTATCGAGAAGATGTGTTTCAACACACTATTCCCCTCACAGAAGAAGCCAAAGAGGTCAAACCTTTCCGACAAAAATTTAGGCGAATAAATCCTAAGTTGGCCCCCATTGTTCAAAAGGAACTTCAGAAAATGTTAGCAGCAGGGATCATAGCACCTACAAGACATTCATCACGGTGGTCCAATTTAGTTGTTGTTAGAAAGAAGAATGGGTCAATTAGAATATGTATAGATTTCAGGAATCTAAACATATCTTGCCTAAAGGATAATTACCCATTGCCCGACATGGAAACATTACTTCAAAGAGTAACTGGTTCAGGAATGATGTCCATGTTGGATGGCCTTTTCGGATATAACCAAGTGTTAGTAAATAAAGAAGATCAACATAAAAAAACGTTTACGACACCTTGAGGCACTTACAAGTTTTTAAGAATGCCTTTCGGCTTATTAAATGCATGTGCCACTTTCCAGAGAGCCACGGACTTTGCCTTCAAAGAACTCATAGGCAAAGTGATCGAAATCTATCAAGATGACTTAACTGTTTTTTCGAAAGAAAGATCTGACCACGTAAGTCATCTCAGGCAGGTATTTATGAGATGTTGTAAATATGGCATTTCCTTAAATCCTTCCAAGTCAATCTTTGGGGTTGACAAAGGCAAGTTGTTGGGACACATCATCTCCAATGATGGGGTCAAGATTGATCCTGAACGAGTAGAAGCCATTAAGAAGGTCCCCTTGCCTCGGAATTTAAAACCTCTCCACTCTTTCAACGGTCAGATAAATTTCATAAGGAGATTCATCCCAAATTTAGCAGAACTAACGAAACCTCTACAAAAATTATTAAAGAAAGATGTTAAATTTGTGTGGACGAATGAAGGGAAGGATGCTTTCAGAAGTATCAAAGATGTTATATCTAGATCACTTGTTTTAATCAGTCCAGATTATTCAAAAGAGTTTCAGATTTTCTCTTTCGCCTCGGAAGACACCATTGCTGGTGTTTTGCTTCAAAAAAATAGTGAAGGACAAGAGCAACGTATAGCCTTTATGAGCAGAGCCTTGCAAAATTCAGAATTGAAGTACACTTCCATGGAAAATCAAGCTTATGCGCTTGTTAAGTCCCTTAAACATTTTAGAACTTATGTCGGATACTCTAAGATCATTGGGTATGTACCCCATGCAGCTGTCAAAGACATCATGTCTCAGCAGGATTGTCTAGGCATCAGGGGTAAATGGGTTTCAAAGATTCAGGAATATGACTAAGAGATAAAACCCACTAAATTGATTAAGGGACAAGGGCTTGCAAAAATGTTAACTCGGGGGAATGAGAAAGCTTTAGGAATGATTTGTCAGAACAATAATCCAGAACAAAGAGTATCAGACGAGCTTCAGAGATTAGAGCAGCAACCTTGGTATTCAGACATCATCTTTTTCCTTCGTAACCTTACATGCCCTGATCACTTACTTGGCCATAAACGCAGAGCATTAAGTTTAAAATCAACTAAGTATTGTTTAACAAATGATGGCTAGGTTGGAGAAACCCGGACGGCTTAATACTTAGATGTGTTGATGAACTTGAGTCCAAGAGACTCACGGTTGAGTTCCATGCAGGATTTTGTGGTGGGCATTTTGCAGCTAGAACAACCGCCCACAAAATCCTTAGAGTGGGTTATTATTGGACAAACATTTTTTCAGATGTGCATAAGTTTGCCAGAAGTTGCCCTCAGTGTCAGTTGTTCACCGGGAAGCAAAAGATGAAAGCTTTTCCCTTAAAACCAATAGTAGTCCAAGCCCCTTTCCAACAGTGGGGGCTTGATTTCATCGGTAAGTTCAAAGACAATTCAAGCAATGGTTATTCTTGGATACTTACCGCTACAGATTATTTCACCAAGTGGGTAGAGGCAATACACACCAAGAAGGCAACTGATGTTGTAGTCATGGATTTCCTAGAAGATAGGATTATCACAAGATTCGATGTGCCAGCCAGAATGATCACAGATAATGGCCCATGTTTCAGTTCTTCAGAAATGTCATATTTTTGCTTCAAATATGGCATTGTCTTATCGCATTCATCCAACTATTATCCTCAAGGAAATTGTTTAGCTGAGTCAAGTAATAAAAACTTAATGACCATAATCAAGAAAATAGTTGGTGATAATAAGAAAGCATGGGATACCAAGATTGAATATGCATTATGGGCTGATCAGATTACCAAAAAGAGTTCAACCGAAAAGAGTCCTTTCAAACTTGTTTATGGCCTAGATGTCACCTTACCAATCCATTTAAAGCTTCCAGTGTATCAGCTTCTTAAGAACTTTAGCTCAGATCAGGATGTCATTCAGAACAGAGTTAACAAGTTGATTGAGTTAGATGAGAACAGAAGGAAGTCCCTTGACCAGAGTATCAGAAATTCAGATAAAATCAAGAGGATCTTTGATAAATCTACTAGACCTAGATCCTTTCAAGTAAGTGACACAGTTTTGCTATGGGACAAACGAAGGGAAAAACCTGGAAAGCATGGAAAATTTGACAGCCTATGGATAGGACCTTATATATCATTGACGAAGTAGCAGGCACAAATTCTTTCTACCTAAATGACCTAGAAGGGGAAAGATTAAACCTTCCAGTGAATGGCCGCCTTCTCAAAATGTTCTTCACCAGGACGGTTTGATGCCTTTAATGGCATCGGTGGTATCAGGGCCTATTTCTAAATTTATCCTTGCATGTATTTTATTTTTGTATCATAGATGTTGTATCATAGTACTAACTTTGAAGGTTTTGTTGTATATTAGTATTGTAAAATAGTTTTTCTTTCTGTACATTATATACTAACTTTGTGCAATACCTTAGTTTCCCGGTTGGTTTCCTTTTTTATGTGTTACTGATGGACTTTAGTTTTCGTGCAAGACCCAAAGATTCTGGAGTTCTCACGTCCTCTTCTTTGATCAGAGGATCATTCAGAGCACGTGTCCCTAGATGGAGCCAGATGTAACCTATTAAGTCATACTTAGTCGGTATTATCATGTCATCCGAGTGATGAGAACATACACTTGTTCACCTTTCAGAATTCAGAAGTCATTCAAGCTTTGTCTAGAAAATTTTGTTATTTTTTTTGTAAACACATGTTCATACCCCCTTGGGGAAATTGTAAACAATGTCCTAGCATTTATTTTTTTATAAAAGGCTCGGCTTCCCAGACTTAGGCATCAAGCCGACTAGCCCAGAGTGTTTTTTCCCTCGGTTATTATTGGTTGTTGAACAAACGACTAATAATTTCTGAGTTTTTCACTTACACCTCCAAAGTTGGGGTAGTTCTCTTGGTGTTTCGGCCTTAGAAGGTTATTAGAGCCTTCGTGTCAGTGTTTTTCAGGGTGTTAGACATTGATTTTGAGTCGTATGGACATGTGCTAGGTCCCCCTAGAGTTTCGTCCATTTCCGAGAAAATAATTTTTTTCCGCAAAATTAGGCCATTTTTAATGGTTTAATTAGAAAAAATCAAAATGTAATAAAAGTCAGATACGGAGTCCGTTTCTGACATGGGGACACTTGTTTTCACACCTGGAGCGTCCACTTTACCTTAGGGACCACTTTTCATTTCAGTCGAGCAATCGAAACACCCTATGAGGCATTATTCAGCTAAAGTTGCATCAAATGAGCATTTAAATGCTCAAATTCGCCAAATTGGCACCAAAGTCAAAGTTTGAAAAAGGTGAAAATTAAAATAATAGTTAATATGGTGCCACTGCATGGGTCCCCCATGAAACTTACCACCTTTTCAACTTAAGTTGGTTTTAAATCATTGTATTAAATTTTTGGTTTGAGTTGAATACACTCACGTGAGCAAATGGATGACGCTAGCAAAGGGAATGGAAGCTAGTGATTGGAGGAAAGAAAGGACCCCTCCTCAACTTGGCGTAAGGTAAGCTGTGGTCTAAGTTTTATGTATTGAAGCAAATGCATGTTTGAGGCTCACACATGATGGTGACATCAACCCCCTCACGCTAGCCTAAAAGCTCACGCATGGGTGGATGGTGGACCCATCTCATATGTTGTAAACTTTGATTTTTTCTAACCTTGGTCGTTTCCTTTGAGAGGTTGCGCATGCATGTGTGGGGTGACATCACCCTCACCAAATTTTCACCAACCTCATGAGCTCGTGCGTGTGGAGATTGAAGCCAACTTAGAGTTGGTGAATTAGATTGAGTGTGTTGGCAACTGATTAAGGGTTAACTGAGAGAGATGTCAATCACCTCTGCAGTTCAACCCAGTCTCTCTTCACTTCAACTCAGATTGACTCAGTTAAGCTCAGTGTGACTTCAAGTGTATCTTCAGTGTTGGTAGCCCCCCAGGGGCTTAGCTCTGGCTATAAATAAAGCACAGCCTTCTCCATTCCAAGTTAGTTACAGTTGGATGAAGAGTTGTTGCCATTGTAATACTGCTATATTTTCATTGTGAATAAAGAAGCTTTGGAGGCTATACCATGTAGTGCATGTGATTGTGTGGATTCCTAGTGTCATGCTCCTAATGTGGTAACTGCAAATTTTTTCCAATTTTTATGTTGCTTTGTATTCTGGCTTCAAGGATTCGGTTGTATCAAGTAAGGGTGTAAACTAGGCAAGTAAGATTACTTGCTCTTGTTTATTCATATTATGTATGCTCAAGAATCTAAGTTATATGCTTAAATAATATTATTTTTTGCATGATCTTTCATTTTTTGTTTCATACATATATATCCAGATCTCACGAGGTGTTGTGCGGACTTGTGTGATCTAGTTGCAGGTTCCCGATCAGATGAGCTGTGGATCAAGATTGACACCATTACTTATCCAATAAGCTCAAGACTTTGTCCCTCGGTGCTCCACAAAAGGGCCTCCTTTCAGGTTGTTTCATTCAAGCAACGAACCAACCTTCTCTCTTGTTACTCTCCTTTTCAAAAATTAAATATTTTTGGTTACTTTGTTTATGCATGAGATTCTAATTTATCATATGCAAAATATCTCATTAGATCTCATACATAAGCATTCAAAAAGCTAGATCTTTGTTTTTCAAAAGTTTTCCATAAGCATCATAGATCTGGCATAAACAAATTGTCTTTTGCATGGCATTTTAAAGGAAATCTATAGCTTGCATGCATTAGCTTTTTCTTTCAAAGTTTAAAGTTATATCTAGCATATAAGTGCATGTAGTATTGGCTGCCCCAAAGGCAAGCCAAGATCCCAAGAAAAGCTTGCTTTCCTTGGTTCATTTTTGCCCGTTTTTTTATCATTTTAACATAATTTTTTTTTATAATTTTTGTATGTTGTCCAAAGACACTTCGAAAGTGTTTTTGGGCATTTTTCACTCACATTAGTTTGTTTTTTTTTAGCTGGCCCATCAAAAAAGAGAAGGAAACTCTGCCCAAAAACACATTTTTTGGACATCCGGAGCTTCCAAGAGGTTCCCCTCTCAGTCGGGCTCTTTTTCTTTGAATTTTGTAATCCTTTGGATCCCAGATAACAAGGACCAAAGAGTGTTTCCGCTATAGCATTGTAACCGAGTAATTAAAAGAAATTTCGAGTAGCCTCTTTTGAGCCCACTCCCCACCCCCCCAGGGGGATCTTCCGTTTTGTGATTTTTGCACTTTTTCATTTTTTTCTAGTTTTGTCTTGTATTGCAGCATTGTATACTTTGAATTTGCATTATATACTTTCAATATTCACAAATTCAAAGTAATCATACTACTTACCCCACGACTTCCGGATTGACCTGAAAGGAGAAAGAGATGCGTGGTAGGACTAATTAGATAATCCGTGAGTTGTGTTTTGCATTTTTCTGTTATTTAAAATCAACCGCTCCTCGCTTTCCCGGTTGAGGTCCATTTGGACCGAAAGAGATTCCTGGAGGTTTTTTATTTTTAACAAGAACACAAGTTTAAAATCCTTAAAAATTTACCAAGACTCCTTCCCTGTATGTTCTACACCGCTGCAACTTGTCTAATCAATTGGTTGTATCAGAAAGGGATACAAGTTACTAGGTTTAATAGGAAAATCCACACAAGTGATTTTCTTGAGAACTCGGGAGGTTGCAAAGGGTAACTACTACAGAGTCAGGGGGCTACTCCAAGCAAGTTCATCCTCGCCCCGTTGGACACTTGGTGTTACCGCTTTAGCACTCATTTCGAAGGGACTTGACTTGTTGGGCCAAACCCACAATTAACCCACTCCCTTAATTACTCATTAATAATTTTAAAACTGACCAACGAGACAACTGCAATACTTACACGACACAACAACACTCCACTTTTACAAGCACTCCATATTCATCGGCATTGATCTATTTTACTTTCAATGCTTAAATCAATTATTGCAAAATGTCGTGAATGATGCTTAAATAGTTCATTGTGTTATTTCATCAATTTCATATTAACTCCTAGAATTAGTCTTTTCTTTCGTAGACTAAAAACCATAGATTTTCTTTTAATAGGGTCTACCCCCCTTGGCTTTGTTAGGAGTTGACCTAAACGGAGGAGTCAAGAACAAGGTGACAGCCTTGACTCGAGACTTGCCCCCAAGGGCACACCGAGTGGCTTGAAGATTTCTGCCACGTCCCCCCCATGTGTGTGAAAGGCAGCAACAGGGCCATGGGCCAAAATTAGGTCAAAATTATTTGAATATGTATATATTATAAAATGCACAAATGTGGTAAGAGAGGAATTTGATCGAATATGTATATATTATAAAATGCACAAATGTGGTATGAGAAAATTTTGATCCTATTCGTTTGATAGAAAGGATATTTGGAAAGACATTGATGGGGGTCTTAATATCAAAGGGAAAAATGATTAAAAGATGATACTGTTTTGCATGCGGCTCACTGCACAAAGAAACATCAACACTTTGGTAGGATATCAAAGACTAGTATAAAGTGATGAACCCCCACAGCATACATCTTTGAAGATATATTGCACCTTTTTGCAGGAAGGATTTCAATGAATTTAATATCACGTTCCTTGTGAGTTATGAAATGGCCTCACTTGGACCATGTTCTTTGTGTTGTCTGCTGTTGATTATATTTGAAAAACTCGCAAAGCAGCCTCTGGACCTCTCCAAAATTACCTATTACAGTAACAAGACACTCCTTAGGATCAGGCAATAAAGCATGTGCACAAACATAAATGCGTTTCCATATCCTTGGGAATTAAGGAAACTTCATCATACAGAGCATGGTTTATGTTTAGTCTTTTGATTACATTTGAAAAACTGGTGAAGCAGACTGAACATCTCCAGAATTACCTGTAACGGTCACAAGACGCTCCTTGATCCAGCTGGGAAGCTTAGAAGTTGGTGTAGAGAAACTTCCCTTGAATGTATTACAGTCCCCTATTGATGCATAGCGGGCATCTACTAGTAATATAGCAGCATAATCTCCAATATGCCTGATTGCTCGACCTGTATTCATTATTATTGCAAAAGTTGGGTTTCTCATAAGCAAACCTTAAACATTTTAGCATAGAGATATGATATCACTACATTTAATAATGAATGAAAATTATGCTTGTCTTGCACTTAACATACCTATTGATTGATTCACTGCTTTCATGCAAAGATTTTCATAATATTCCCTTCCCCTTTTCTTGCAACAACGTAAAATGTTCAATCTTGATGGCCCAACAGCTGTTTCATCTTTAATTTGACTGGGTGGTAAAAGGTTGTCCCTCACAGAGCTTTCTCCCAATCCATCAATATGTTTGATGCGCTCAATCAACTCTGGATCAGACGGGGATGGATAGGGAAGTCCTACCATTACCACACATCGACCCATTCCATCGCTGAAATTGATCCCTTCTGAAATTTTGCCGCCTACTACTGCCAGAAGAACAGCACCTTGTCCTGGTCTATCTTCTTTTGTGCTCTTGGTGGAAGAGGACAATATGGTCGCCTTGTATTCCTGTAGAGTAAGCTCCACAGCTGCATTATTCCGAGGTTCTCGAAAGACGCGTTTCTTCTTTTCAAGGGTGGCCAGGATCCCAGATTTTTTCCATGCAGCATAGATTTGGCTCTCATAGTCAAAAGATGCAAAGAACACAATAATTCCCTCAGGAACAACTGATGCTAAATTACAAAGCAGCCGTCCAAGTTCCTCCATCTGGTCAGATATATAAGAAATACTCACATAATATGTTCATAGGAGAATAAATGCACACTTTTAAGACATAGAAACACTGTTCTTCTAAATCCACAGCTTAAATTCAAGACACAAACATGCACTAAAGTTGCTGCACCTTAGAAAGTATGGTATGCACTCAAAAACAGTCACGATTAATAAAATAAATGTAACAAGTAGTGGACAACGTAATGGGAAGTGCAAATACTTTCAATATATTGTCATATTGTGACTTCTTGAGGGTTTTATTTTAATTTCTTACTAAAAATAAAAATATGTATTTTTCCAAAAGAAAAATATTATATGTAAAATGAAAGGATTTTTCCATAAAAGCATCAGTTAAGAATTGGCTATCATAAACTGATTTTGGTTTATCTACATATTATGGAAAATTTTATAAAGAATATGACTAGAACCATACAAGTATCAAATGGTGAGTTGTAGGAGTGACCTGCACACAAAATGGGACATCTCAGTATTGATATATTATGTCCTATGAAATTTGAATCACCAGTAAGAAATGGCACCATGTTGAGCTATTTGACTAACTACTGTAAACAAGTATTGCACAAGTATCCATGTGATAAGCCATACAAGTACTAAATATTACTTTCTTTCTTAAAAATTTGAATGAAGATTTGCACATGAGCATGTGGTGTGCACCAAAAAGCAAGAGGACTTTTCCCATCTGGGTTCAAATCTCACTATGGGGAAACAGGGGGTCTAAGCCCATGCAAGAACAGATGTGAGATGCATGTAAGGGGTATACCCCTCAATATATATGGGGTTGGCAAGATGCGAGCAATATCACTCTCACTTGAGTGCTTGAGGGTAGGATGAAGTGTTCCAAACATTTTTTTTTTGCACATAAGCATGTGGTGCAACGAGAAGGCAAGAGGACTTTTCCCCTTCCCACATAAGCATGTGGTGAAACGAGAAGGAAAGAGAACTTTTCCCCTTACCATCTAGGTTCAAATCTCACTGAGGATTGTTCAAGCTAGAAAGCAAGGTGGGGTCTTTAAGCCCATCCAAGAACACATGTGAGTTGCATGTAAGGGGTATACCCTTCAATTTGAATGGGTTGGGAAGGTACCAGCACCCTCACACTCACTTAAGTGCTTGAGGGTGGGACGGATTGCTCCAAAGTTCCAAACATTTCTTTTTTGCACATGAGCATGTGGTACGATAGGAAAGAAAGAGGATTTTCCGCCTGCCCATTCAAGTTCAAATCTCACTAAGGATTGTTCCGACCAGAAAAGTGAGGGTTCTTTAAGCCATCTAAGAACACATGTGAGGTGCACGTAATGTGTATACCCCTCAATTTATATGGGGCTATCAAGGAACCAGCAATCTCACTCTCACTTAAGTGCTTAAGGGTGGGATGAAGTGTTACAAACATTTTGAAAATGCCTAATCGGCTAGCTCAATTGATTGAATGCTTTGAGCTTCATTTAGGCGGTCACAAAGTTGATCCCCCAAGTTGACTACATATGGTGCATGCCTCACTCGATGTTCCTACTAAATCAAGCATTGTAATTAGTGCCAATGGATTTAGGCTAAGTCCCATCCACGAAATGTGCAGAAATGCGTGAGAGCTTCCCTACAAGGTTTTCCTTGGAAAATAATGAATGAAGATGAATATGATAAGTTGGTGGAACAACAAATTAGTGAGATAGCACCACGATAGTTAAATGGGCCTAACCATCCATGTTTCAATCACATGAAAGGTTTAGTGTTGGGTGTTACAACTCAAACTAGTAGGTGTGATTAAATCCTAAAAGAACAATGCTAGCCTAACCGCAACTTAGAGGTGTTACCCATTGGCACCTCAGTAACCACCTCTCTACACTTCAGGTTGGCTCTTCTCCAACTCAAGGGGGGCTTCCCTAGAGATAGGATTGCTAAAGCTTCGCAATGAGGCACAAGGTGATATGAAGAAATGGCCTTAGCAAAATGTTTTCTTGGTTTTAATATAGAAAATAAAAGAAGGGGGATGGGAGGATCATGAAGACTAGTGCCAATTCCCAAGGAAAATGGAGTCAAAGTATTAATCTATCACAGTAATCTAGGGATTAAAACACAGTCTCATCAAAGATTAATAACAATAAGGCATGAAAATGGTGTAATAGTGCTACAAAATGAGTAGCCGCTCTGTATATTCACACAAAAAATGAGTAATACAATACAAGATCATGTTGCAAGCATAAATGACAAAGCAATTCGAATTCCCAAGGAGGTCATTCGAATTGAATGAGTGAATCTAGCTTAACTGAATGTTAGCCACAGTCAACACTCAAATTAACCACTGATCAAAACCCTAATTGACTCAACTGAGCCCTAACTGAAGTCGGAGTGTAATAAATGACTGAGTCTAACTGAAAGTAGGTCAGACACATGTCACAGCAAGCCAACCAACAAGTGGTAGCACTTCAATGACTCCAATGAACCCCGATGAGGTTAATTGAAGTGTAACTGAACATCAAAAGTGGTTGGAGGCGCCTCTCTGGACTCCAGATCATTAAATAATCAATAAATAATCAATTTAATGATGGAGAGCGCCTTCACTGCTCTGTTTAACTGATTATAACCATCAGTTAGCAATATGGGGCATTAATGACACTCAGATCACCCCCGAAGTGCTCCAGTTAGCCTCCTTGAATGTAGGAGAAGGCTAAGTTAGCCTCCTTGACTGAAGGTAGGCGTGGATGTGATCTAGCTGATCTCATCTAGTGCTCCCCTAATGTCAATTAAGTCAATAATACTTAGGATAGTGGTTTAACTAGGCCAAATTGACCAAAAAGAGTGTGTATGGTGGTAAATGTCTCCAACAACCCCCCTTAAGCTATACTCAGGAGGAGTAGAAAACATAAAGTGCATAAGAATGTTAGGGCCCCAGCAACAAAGGCCATAGGTCACCCTGTACAATAAAGTAACTACTTAATATAACCAAGGAAACGGGGAAAACCTCATGGGAAAAATACCCCCCTTCAAACTGAGTAGTAAATCAAGAAATTTTTTGTTCTTCTATGCAGCAGCATCCTGAGACTATGCATGTGAACCTCTGAATCCAAACAAAATGAATATGTCTGGAGGAATCTTCCACTTTGGAAGAAGAACAATGCACTCAACTAAATCAGAAATATAAACAGCTACACGGTGAAAACTGGACCCATGTAGAGCAGCTGAAATCATCTAAAGAGAGAGCAAAGGTTCTTGAGGATTCGAACCATGTGTGGAACACTCAAGAAACTGATATGTTGCAGCCTTGAACAACAAACCTTTGAGTGGTAAAATCAGCCCCAATTCTTAGGAGCAAGTGTCCAAGCGGATGCAGAAAGTCTTCCTCTTTACTAGTTCTGTGAGGAGATGAGCATGTGACCAAAGGTAGAGAAGCCCTGGGACTGTGGAGAGCGAATTCTTGAGCTCCATAATCTAATATAGATTCTGAAATAGCTAATGAATCACATAATAAAATATCAGCAACCTCATATGAGGAAACTAACACCAAATCCCCATCAGCGGTTTTGAAGAAGAATTGTGGTACTTGATTTTTCACACCGAAATTAGTGAGAGCAGATTCAAGTAGTACTGAAAGCTCTTGGATTTTAAAATTTGAACCAAATAATATCAGATCATAAAGTAAATCAGATCCAAATAGGTTCACAAGAGATCCAAAACTGTGAAATGAAATCAAATCCCCAGCAGCAGTTTCGAATGAGACTTGCGGTACTTGTTTCATCACAAAATTAATGAGAACAGCTACAAGCAGTACTGAAAGCTTATGAACCTGAAATATTGAACCAAGAAATATCAGATCAAATCCAAATAAGATCATATTAGATCCAATAAGGTTCATATCAGATCCAAAAGTATGGTCAACCGAGACGATGGATGCACAGTTGTCTTTTTCTTCAAAATTCTAAATTTTGGTGCATGCAACCTGCAGGATTTTGCTGGAAGATCTAAATCATGGGAAGCGAATGTGTCACTCTTATAATCTGATATTTCTTCCAAAATATCCAAGTTTTTACATATTTGCACACCAGCAGCAACATTAGAGGGAGAAAAATCAAATTTCTCTACACTTTCAGAAGCAATTACTGGCAAATTTTGCACAGAATTCAAAGGAAAATCACTAGTGAATGTTTGCATGGAAGTGCAGCAGTGTTTTTCTTCAATAGCAGAGATTTGAATGTCTTCTTCTGTTTCAGCCATATGAGGAGATGAGATATCAGAGATTTCACAAACTTCCAGAGCATCAGGAGAAGGAGTCACTGCAAGGAGCCTTTCTTCAATTCGAATTGACTATGTAGAAGATTCTGCTACTTCTTAATCTTGAACAACTTCATCAGAGAGAGTAGAGGCCGAGAATTTTGAGTAAAGAACTCTTATGGTGCTGGATGTGATCTCCAAAGTGCTATTATGATCCTCATTGTGCTTGCCAAAGGTTCCGCCCAATTTTGTCCAGAGATCCTTTGGGTATTCAGCAGAACCAATAAGGTAGCGCAAGCTAGGAGAAAGGGCCAGACATATTGCTCCAAAAGCTCTATCACCGTCATTTAGCCAGTCATTCTCATTCTCATAAGACTCTTTGCCAAGTCCAATAGACACCTCATAGAGACCTCATCTCTTCAAAGATGCAATCATCTTCAACTTCCATTTTAAATAGCTTGTGAATGGGGTGAGAAGAGGGACTGATGAGTCCATTCGAAGTTGTACCTGTTAAAACCTGCAAATCACAACAAAAGGGGCACTGTAAGGTCGGACAACCTGCACATTTTAGGCTTTCATCACACCCAGCATAGTTGATCAAGCAAGCTTGATCAACAATTCCTTTACTTGGGGTATTAAGTGGTAAGCCTTAGCTTCTGGTGCAGTGCTGGAATTTTGAGCTTTTGCTCAATTTTTCATGCAAAATCTGTCAAAAACCTTGTTTTTGAGAGATCTGAGCTTCGTCCCGCCATGAGCTCTGATACCATATTAATCTGTCACAGTAATCTAGGGACTAAAACACAGTCTCATCAAAGATTAATAACAATAAGGAATGAAAATGGTGTAATAGTGCTACAAAATGAGTAGTCGCTCTGTATATTCACACAAAGAATGAGTAATACAATACAAGATCATGCTGCAAGCATGAATGACAAAGCAATTCGAATTCCCAAGGAGGTCATTCGAATTGAATGAGTGAGTCTAGCTTAACTGAATGTAAGCCATAGTCAACACTCAAGTTAACCACTGATCAAAACCCTAATTGACTCAACTGAGCCCTAACTGAAGTTGGAGTGTGTTGGGTTCCAATCCACTGGTGTAAATTAAACCTTAAGTTTATGTCAATCCGGAGTTTGTAAGACTTAGAGGCATATCCCAAATATAGAGACTCAGAGCTAGGCTTAACTGGAAATTCAGTTTACTTATGAAACAAATCTATTTAATGCTAGAATGTTGTAACTTTGAAATGCAAAACCTCCCTTACAAAAGCAACTTCATTCGATCTCTTAGTTTAACCAGCAATTCATATATGAAATATTCTGAGATAAAAAAAATACTGAACCTAAATCTTAAAAATAAATCACAATACAATGCCTAATATCTCACTGTTGAAAGCAGACAATCATTGATTTCCTTTACAAGAAGACAATTTACAATGTGTAACTATCTTCAGCAGTTTGATATCGAATAAGCAATGCAATTGAAATCACTCCTACAGAGTTTAACCATTTAAATAAAAGAGCTCATAACCCTATTCATATAATCTAACTCGTTCTGCAATGTATGAGTAATTAAATAAAGAAAATCGACTTCTACAGGATTCAACTAAGACATACCACACGCAACGATGCAGAAATATGTGTGCAAACTTGGCAAAGGGGGCCCTCCAATGCTTTGCTTACACACGCAAAGAAAATCACAGAGCTCTAAAACTCAATCGCATTCACCATATAGAAATGAACATACACAGTAATTTATCGAATCCTCAGTCTTTATTTCAAAATCATACGTCTATTATCCCAGGAGTTTTTTTCCTCTGTCAAATCAAATACTTATACAATTCTTTTTAAAAACTGAAATGCTACAAATCTGGGAGACTCATAATGATATGCTCCTAATATTTCTCTCGACCTTCGAGATCCTCCATCAGATCCATCAAAAATAGGCAAAATCGAAACTGTCATGTTTTCATGCTAAGTGGTAGCACAGGTGGTCGTCTTTGACCGGCGTTGACTCGACACCTGTGAAAGCCATATCATAGGTTCATTAGAAATTTAACCATCCTTGGACATCGAGGATCTCCCCCCCATCTCTCGGTTTGTGCCCAGCTGGCCCTGCAAGTATCCAACCTAGGAGAAATTACGGGAAGTTAGCACATTCTGTAATTTTGAATAAAACCTTAATTTAAATGCCTTAAAAATCTCATAATTCAATTTATTAAGAAGCAACAACATTTATACCTTTGACCAAAGTTTTGTGGATGAAATTAAGGTTTTATGGATCAAGTATGAAGGTTTATGGAGAAAACTAGAAGGTATTTAGATGGCTAAATAGGTAAAAAATGGTGCCCAACATCTCCCCCAAGAGGAAGCTGTTGCATGTTCTCATGCACAAAAAGTATTTCCAAAAATTTGACCATGCTTATATCATGAACAAAATTTTGTTGCTGAACCTCTGCTTCTAATCCTCTAATGTACCTCATGTCTGAGATGATGCATCTGTAGAAGTTCGAGATGCATAAAGGACTTTCAGTTTTTCATACTTGGTTTTGTAAGTCTTCTTTTGTTTATGCCATTTATATGCATGCTTGGAGATTCGTGCCCTTTGAACTTTAAGCTTCCTGTTCTTTTCTTTTAACTTTTCATTCCTCAGTTCTAATTCTCTTCCAGTTTCAACTTCTTAATCTTTTTACTGATTTTGGAAGTTTTCTTCTTTTCCATCTTTATTGAAGGCTGCTTAGAATTAGTGTCCATCCCCAATTCTTCATTCTCTTGCACTGAATCTCCCTTCTTTTCTTTTTCTATAGTTTGTTGCTCCAAGAAAGGAGAAGCTTGATCATTTGAAATTTCCTGTCTTGGATGCTTTTTCTCTTCTTTTTCTTGCTGTTCCAAGAAAAGATTAATTTTTTTAGTCTGCTTTATCACTTCATCTAAAATCTTTTCAATTTCTTGGGTATCTTTTTCCTCATGGACTTGCCCTATCTCATCTGTTGGACTTTCTTTTTGACTTTCCAAGGATTGTATGTATTCATACTGTTTTTGCTGGTTTTCATCATCCTCTTCTAGTGCTGACTTATTTCGAGCTTGCTGATGTTTCCTTGGCTTTTTCTTATGAGTGGTGAAGATTTGATCTTGCTTTTGGAACTGTCTTTCTTCTTTCATCATGCTCCTGGTTCTTATTCTTCTCTGAGGTTGTTTTGAGCTTGCTGCCTCAGAGTTATCTTCATCATCTGTGATCATCAACACCTCTTTTTCTTTCTTTTTCCCCTTAAGCAGTTTTGAGCTTGTTACTTCAGGGTTCTGTTCTTCATCCTTGAGGTATGTTATCATCAACAGTTTATCTTCTTTCAAGCTTTCTTCAGGCAGCTCTTCTAGTTCTTCAAACTGATTATGAATTATAAATTCTTGCCATGTCAGGTTTTGCTTCTGTAACTCGTATGTGA
>LPNX010968103.1:986408-1012465 GCA_001517045.1 Pseudotsuga menziesii | reverse complement strand
TCAAAAATTTCCATACATTTCTCATGAATAACAGTGGAATCGAATTTCTCTGGTTCCAATCTAGATACCATTTTGCAATTTTAACAGGAAAAGAAATATGAAGCAGAAAACCCCAGCTTTGCAATTAGCTCTGTAAACGTTTTCCTATTTCAAAACGGTCCTCTAAAACTGGAATTGCTATTGATCTAGCGAATTCTTTTGACAAAAGATTCAATTTTTACCTCTCCTCTGGCGTTGTTACTTCAAGATTTCTCCTACGCGTATGCATTCTTCAGAAAGTAGTGCCCGCATCCTTCCTCTGTGATACACGCCTTCTTTTCCCTCACTGTGAAGTATTATCCCTGTACGCTTGTGTAATGTACAGCAATCGGGTCTGCAGGTGGAAGAGTGAAGCTTGGGAAATTATCAAAGCAGAATGACCATTCTGATATACAATCCTAGTGTCATAAACTTGCAGTGCGATTTTCTATGCACATGAATGTTTTCGTGGGAGCATACAACTATGATTCCCACGTCTTTTGCAATAATTATCTGAACATGCCACTTAACCAATGTTCTACGATCCATCTTACATATTCCATATATATTTTTTAACTTAATGCATAATGCACTAGTATCTTTGTCCTAGAGTATATAAATGAAAAAAAAAACATTTGAATTCCATTGTTTTTGGAAAAAAACATTTCTCTTCCTATTGAGAAGAAAAATCTGCCTGTAGAATGCAGTTTAGGTTTTGATCAATTGAAATTTGCTTCTGAGATTGATTCTGACCACCATTTTGACACCTAGGGTAGGATAATGAGAAGTGAATGGGATGCTAGCATGGATTGTGAAGGTGATAGAGCTTGGGAGACCACCATTTTGACACCTAGGGTCTCCAAGAGCTTGGGAGACCATCAACCACAGTTTGCACATGGTCATCATCATCAACAACAATACCAATAGCAATAAGTTGATCTATTACATGTGCAATCTTTGTGAAGAAGGAACCAACCCCTTCATCCTTGTTCAGCTTCAAAGTTTGTAGCCTTTTCGTCAAGACTCTCTTCTGACTAGGAGCCTTTTTCTCATACAAGTTGGCCAAGGTGTCAAAGCATTCTTTGGCAGTCTTCAATGCTGTGATATTGGGCATCACAGTGTCTTTGATAGAATCATAAATGATCCTTCTAGTCTTAGCCTGCTTCTTCTTGTAAGCAAGTCTGCCAGCATTAGTTGTCGGCTCTTCATTGACATTAAACACAATGTCATCCAAGTCATTTTCTTCTAAAATAGCTGTCAACCTAGCCTTCCAGGAGTTGTAGTTAGTTGAACCTTGTAGCTTCTATTCTGGTCTGAAGATATTGACTGCCATCTCTGCCACTTAGTCAAATGTTAAGTCTGCAAAATATCCCAAGGTCTAGGAAGACAACAACAATCTCCCTTTACTGTGTCTTCACATGCTAAGCTCCGATACCATATTGAATTTTTAGCATTAGCATAAGTACTTTTAAAAATTTGCGGACTAACATAAACAAATGACAAGTGCAGTAAACAACATCAATACATCAACACATTGAACACAGGATTTTTCATTGGGGAAACCTTTAAAGGACAAAAACCCCAAAAGCATTAGTAATTCATCTCGTAAATGAGATGACGGAGTTCTTCAAAAAATTCCACAAACCCTAACTGGTTTTGTACCACAATTACAGAAGATAAATTTTCCACAAAAAATGCCAAATTGGTTTTTTACCAAGTTAGGGCTTTCTACCCTAACTTTCTCTCTCCTGCCCAAAATTAGCAGGCTGCCCGAATCAGTGATTTTCCCTGCCCAGATCTGTTGCTCTGTCATACTGCTGCTACCCACTGCCCAAACTGCTGCCCACTGCTCGGTTTCTGTTGCTGACTATTTTGCTGCCCAGAAAGGCAGAACTGTCTCCTCGGAGGGCAGATCTACTGCATGTGGACAGTCTGAGCCCTAGCTGTTGATGAAATTGTCATTGATGCCAACATGGACTTGCAGTGGCCCCACAAGATGTCACCGGGATGGTAAAGGTTAGATCAATTTAAGGATGGAACAAATAGCTGATTGCAGATGCTTGATTAACTGTCAAAGTTGGTTGAGAATTATGCAAAAGCACAAGCCTGAAAGTCTCCAGCAATGCGAGCATTCAATCTGTAGCAAAATGAACAGTCTAAAAATCAAAAGTCAAGACACACAGCTTGCCTGAATACTCGCAGCAGATCAAAAATGTGAATCTCAAGTGCCAAGTCCCAACAGCCTTAATGAATCTCCACGATGGAGTGTTAAGCTCTTAATTAAATCGACATGGGTTTCTTTCCTTGAATGAAGGAATAATCCAAAATGTAAATTGCAAAGTCGGCTCCACAAGTTATTCAAAAAGGAAAATTAAAAATACAAATTTGTCAAGTCGGCTCAGTTAAATAAGATATTTAAAAATTAAAATATTTTTTATAGCAGGTCGGCCCCAAAATGATGTGGAAAATTAATATAAATACCCTCTCAAGTCTTCACTTTTGCTATGGAAATTTTCAGTGGAGTAGCCCGCTGGACTGAGAAAATTTTCGGTGGCAGAATTGACTGAGGTGACAAGGAGCAGCAGCAGCAGTCAACCTTCGATGGGAGCGGCAGACACAAGACTGTGGATTTTCGGATAATGAGTGAAATAGCTCTGAAATTCGTATTGACTGAGGCAGCTGTAGTCAAGTGTTTGCAATAACGAAAGTACTTGCAGCAGCTCAGCAAAGAAGTGTATCTACAGCAGCAGAGGTTAAGGTCTACCGTCTAACCTTCTTACACAACGCAGAGTTTGTGGTGAAGTTCTTACTGTTGCTAGTCCCGAACTTTCACACCTAGTCCTGAGTTAGTGTAAGGAATCCACTGAAGTATTGACAAGTTAATACACAGTCCGAATGATATGTGTTGATAACCGGATGATGAAGATAATAAGCAGTCAAGGTTAATGAGGGATGAACAGTCCGAGTCCTTGGGGTTAATTGTTCCTTCTTGCTGCTCCAAGATTGATTTACTGTTTGGAGGTTTTCTCAGCCATATCAACAGTCTGAGCTCTCTCTTCACAGTTAAAATTGCACAACATTTCGAGGTTGCATACATAGTCATGGTTTTGGCATGATGTAGGTATTTGGGGATTTTATTGATGTTGATCGGAGGTAAATAAGAGCGGGTCTATGATTTTCGAGGGTGTTGCTTGAACTGATTAGAACAACTGGGCTTCTGGAGTTTGGATTCTGAGCAGATAATGAAGTTTCATGACAGGGAATGACTTCAGTCTTTTCTCTCAGAAGCAATAGGCAATGGCAGATTTGTTATCCAGTGACCAGCGCTTCAGGAGACTTCCCAGACCATCATTCACTGCCAGCTCAGAACTTGATCCCTAAGAGAAAATCTAGAGCAATGGCCTCATTTGAATGAGTTGGTGCAATGCTATAAGGCTGACTGGGTGAAAGATGAAATCAAATATGGCCATTATGACAGTATACCATCTACATCATTTCAAAGCCAAATTTTGAAGGACCAGATACTGATATAGAGGCAGAATTACGCCTGGCTAATAACAGGAAGGGCAGGAATGGAGATGCCACTGATGATGATGACCCTAGTACATCAAGAAGGCATTCACCCGACACAAGCTCATCAGATGCCACATTGACAAGGACCTTTCAAAAGTCACAGCAGTATGTTGAGGATTGTCTCGGTGATGATCAAAGAAACACAGTAGTTTTGCAGCAGTGGAGTGAAGCCCTAACCTCCAACAGTTCAAGCATTTGCAACAGCAGACCCGAATTATTTCTCAGAGCAGCAGAGCAGCAGCAGTATGATGATGATGATGTACAAGGTATGAACAATAAACAGTTTGAAGGTATGTATGCTATCTGTGATAAATCCCTAGACCTATTGATGATGATAATGTATACCTTACACATACACAGTCAAGCCTGAAAGTGATGATTAATGTACTGCATGATGATGTACAAGTATGCTGATGATAATGATGTACACAGCAAAGATGGAGAATGTACAGTAATATACATCAGTTGAGTAAGTACAGGAATAGTAAAATAACAAAGCTCTGGATGTGTGTTTTGATGGGGTTGCACATTGATCAAGATATATAAGAGATTGGGTAATAGTTGAAGAATGAAAGAGAAGCATCCTCAGTTAGTGGGAAGATCTCAGTTTAGTGTGAATATCCAAATAATTTGGAAGTGACAGTTATCATAGGATACATGATTTAGTGTTCTAATTCACTGAAATCACAAGACATGTCTCTAATCTCAAGAAATTGCAGAGTCCAGTTTTAGTGAAGTTCTTAAATTGAAAGGGTATGCTCCTACGTCTCTAATCTCAAGATAGCAGGTATATCTATTGTGGTCAAGCCCTGATATTGCAGAAATTGAGATGAGTGAAGAGATCATAGTGTTTTATGATTAAAACTAGTTACATGAATGAAGACTTGCAGACATATAGGTCACTAAGGTCAATGAGAAATCAGATTGTTGCTGATCAAAATAATTGATGTGGTGCATCAGTTTTTGAAAATAAACCCAGGGTTAAACAATAAATTGAGCACGGCAAATAAATACTGAGTCTGGTTTGAAGGTCATCTTCAACATCAGTTGCAGCCCAAGTTTGAAGAGTGGCATACACAGCCTGATATGAAACTGATCAGTGGAAAGCACAATGCAAAGTTGATGCCCAGTCAAAGATCGTGAAGACCTGAGCAGACCTTGAGAGCAGACTTTGTTGAAGTGATAAGTGATGCAGCAGTTACAGCATCTTTATGTGACAGCTTGACAGTGACCTACATTGACTTGACAAGATAGTGACAGCAGTCTGATATGTTATGACAAATGATAGTGACAGGTTGATGACATTGACAGTGCTTACACAGTGAGACATGTGGATTGATGAGGCTTCTTGAGCAGAGGTTAATGAGCAGAGATTGACCAGAGATTCATGAGCAGCAATGAGCAAATGAACAAGATGAATGATGAGCAGTGTTACAGCACAGTTGATGTGATGAACAGAGAAGATGAGCAGCTTTGATGTGTCAGAGATTTCTTGATGGTAACACGAGTATATTGTATTGTAAATGCAAGCTTGTCTTGCTTTTGAGGTTAGGATACCTCAAACCCTTCTTAGCAAGGTCTAAGAAAACCAAGCAGGGTCCTGGATGCAGAGCAGGTGCTCTATGTATCAGTAGGTGCTAATTTTACCTAACGGTTGTAGCCGGACCAAAATTAATATAAAAAGATTACAAAATTATATGGTGTTGTGTTCTTTTGTGTTGTGGTTCTTGATGATTCAAATGCTTATGATATGTTTACGAGATGATTATGAGATTGGTAGAATGATGAACTGGTAGTTAATTGTGACAAGCTAAGAAAAGGTTTAATATTGCTTTACACTGATTCACCCCCCCTCTCAGTGTCTAACACTAATAGGGCTACCCGAATGGTAGTCGGCCTTCCCTGCTGCTGGCCCGAAGCCTTTCGGGCTTTCCAGAAGGCCTTTCGGGCCTGCCTGCTGGCTAGCCCGAGGCCCTAGAATGCTGCCTGAGCCTGCTGGTAGCAACTCGTGGGCACCTGCAAGCTGCCCGGAGCTGTTGTAGCAGCCTGAGAGCACAGGAAGGCTGCCCTGAGCTTGTTGTAGCAACTCGAAGGAAGCTAAAGGGCTTCCCGTGAAGAGGGGCATTCTGCCCGAGAGAGAAAAGTAGCTGCCCAGACCTGTCTGAGTGAAGAGGAGGCTTTCCAGTGATAGATGGAGAGCTGCCCGAAAACCTGAGTGTTGCACGAGAGAGAAAAAAACAGCTTCCCATGAAGATGGTGAAGGAGTCGTGAGGTAGATGCTTCAGCTGGAAGATCTAGGGTAAAACCGTAAGATATAAAGATGTTGCAAACCCTAGTCTAGGGTTTCATCCAAGAACAAATGTGAATGCCCTAGCTAGACTCATCCATGCTAGGGCATACACAAACCTTTTCTTCCCTTCAGTAAATTCTTCCAATGGAGTAGTTGTACCTGTGAGAGAAAGTGTGTAATAATGAATTAAATTGATCTTGTTTTATATCCTTTGAGTCACCTGTAAGTGGACCAAAATTAGAAAAAACAAAATATTATTATTTTATTCTTTTCTAATTTTGACTTTTGCCTTTAGTGGTACTAAACGTCTTTTTACACTTTCACTTTTACACCTTAGTGCTACCAAGGATCTTTATGTATTTTTTACTTTTGCTTTAGCCTTCTTCAAGTGCCCTATGGTCAATACAAGTGGTCAAGGTGGTCTTTCATCACCACTCAAAGTAGATCATCATAAACAAAGAGAATTACTAATTTTATCTCACACTCTATGTGACACCAAGAGGGTACTAAGGTGTCTTAACCAAGGGTAGCCAAGCCTTGGAGAAGATCACAAAGCCCATTGATCGAGGGTCAGAGTGTCACACATGCCTAGACCTGATGTAGGGCTTATAGTGTCTACCTGGTAACAGACCAGGTGCCTCAGCCATAGGCTGCATAATTTAACACTAGGTCAAATACTTAGTAACAGACCAAGCGCCTCCATTCTCCCGGAGAATGGCCCTCAGCCCCGAGCTGAGTCTCTAGTCCCAAACTAGGTAAATTCCTGGTAACTAACCAGGTGCCTCCATTCAAAGGAATGGCCACTCAGCTCTAGGCTGAGTCCCCAGTCCTAGACTTGTTCCACATCGTGGTCCTAGACCAGATGTCGTCATTCAACAGAATGATCACTCAACTCAAAGTTGAGACCCCCAGTGCTGGACTAGTTCCATATCGTGGTCCCGAACCAGATATCCCCATTCAATAGAATGGTCACTCAACTCTAGGTTGAGTCCACACCCTGGTCTTGGACCAGGTGTCTCCATTCTCCTAAGAGAATGGCTCTCGATGCTGCTCAAAAAAATCAACAATGTGACACCTCTAGAGTAAACTAGAGTTCAAGGGCTCCTCATGCGCCACCTCTGGAGACAAACTAGAGACAAAAATCAATCATATGTGACACCTCATTCAATCTTGGACCTTAAGGAGGGTGCACTTGAGGAGGGAATATTCCCTTTCTCTCCTAACTCCTAGGTTTACTCAATCTTGTCTAAACTCCAAAAATCACTCATTTTTTCTCCCAAAAGGGTGTGCTAGGTTAAATAGGGGGTCTAAAGGGGGTGATGATACTCATTAAGGTGTTTGACACCCCCTTGGACCATAAAACCTCGTATTATTACATATTTGACCCACAAGGGACCTATACTAACCACTTAAATACAAAAAACATGGTGACAAAAGTAATACATGACACTGACACTAAGGACTAAGAACACCAGCCTATAGCAGATGCAATAAGGATGCTCATGGCTTTGGAGGCATGATAGAGAGAAAACGTTGACAACAGAGATCACTAATATCTATATTTAATATTTATCTAAGTAAAAAAACACTCCATAGCACCTTTTACTATAAATGTCATAGTTGGGAAAGACCTTTTACACACATAATATAGGCGTCATGTTACTTTACAATCATCTTTTGACCATGGGCAAAAGAGATACACAAGATGCAACAGAAAAATAAGAAGAAGAGTATTGTGTCGCAAGGCCTTGCCAATCTTCAAGTGATCATCTTCATCTTCAGTCTTCATGATCATCCTAGTGCAAACTGGGTGGTAATTGTTTGCATCCGCAAACCACAAATAAACCTTAACACATTGAAAAATTAATGTAGGAATTCACTAGGATGACCCAAGAATGGTGCCACATTAAAACATAGATAAGGTGTGTCTCATACAATGAAATACTACAAGCAACTACTGTAGAAAGATGGTTGGAACAAAGTAATATAATCATGCATAAGACATCAAAGGGAGGTAGAGGAAACAATTCTCACATAAACTCTTCAATGAGGCAAGTTACCCTTTCAATTGGCCCTAATTAACAAGTTCTAGTTAATCAACAATTGTTTCGCAACATTTAGAAATAGGAACAAGGATGCCACACTTTGAAAGGAGAAGAAACCCTTACACTTCAAGTTGCGCCCGTTATCACATCCATAGTAGATGGGCTACCATAACGATACAGAATAGTTTGTCCCAGACCTAAGCCAGTCCTTCTTTGAGATGAGCCTGCCTTTTTCACGGTAATAATCAATGGCAGAGTACCTACAGAGGCAGCCAAAGTCCCAAAGCACTGTCATTAGCTTGCTCTTGTCACTTTTAAGCCTTCATGATCCCGGAGGGATACTTATTAGACCATTGGTTCACTTCAGCGGTGCAACAAAGCGGGTAGTTGATGTATCTTCCCTACCCCCAGATTGTCATAGGTTGTTATATAAAAAATATACAACATAATAAGACATATAACTATATATAAACATTTAAGTATTAATATTTATTAATATTAATATATATTAACATTAATAACTAATGAATAGAAATTATTAATTAATTGATTAGAAAAAAAAAAGTAAAGAGATGTACCCTTTCATTTGAAAAGGCATGATAAGGCTTATATAAACCCCTACCAATGTAATTGTAAAACAACACATCTTATATCTTTTATCATTTTACATTATAATTCATTCATGGAATATTTATATTATTTACACTGGGTATTCCCGTATGAAACAGTTCCTTAATGTTTCAGTGGTATCAGAGCCTCGTTGGCTGATCCGACTTTTGGCCATATCGTGGCTTTTAGCCATCAATCTTAAAGCTTCTATGAAACAAGTTACTGAACTCCATCGCACATGTTGCCACCTTTCACGAACCTGGGGGGTTAGGTTGGTGTGGCAGAAATCTTCAAGCCACTAAGTGCATCCTTGGGGCCAAGTCTCGAGTCAAGTACTGTCACTTGATCTTGACTCCTCTATTTAGGCAAACTCCTAACGAAACCAAGGGGGGTAGACCCCATGAGTTACTAAGGCTGATTAAGCTTTTGATGGTAGTTTATGATTAAGTTGTTTAGGAGTTTTTATGAAAGTGACGCAAGAGATTGCAATAGTGATTAAGACAACAGCATGAAATATAAATTAATCCATAGACCAGTGCTGAAAATGGAGTCTGAAATGGAGTGTTGAATGTATTGCAATTGTTCTTGGTCGATTTTAAGTTTATGAATTAATGAATGGATTATGAGGGAGGGGGATTTTCGATATAGCAAGAAGGTACAGGGAATATGTCCAGACTCACTAAGTGTGGTAGCACACGAGAAAATGTGGGTTGAATGGAGTCACGGGGGGATGTCCAACACTACACCAACAAGGATGTAGCCTGACGGGGCCCTGCGGTCACTTTTTAGGTGTTCCCACTTCCTCTATAGAATTTGCCCACACGAAGCAAAACGCAACGCAACGCTGGATTTTTGTTGTTGGGAGGTTAATTGAAAGTGAGACTAACTTAAACTAGTCACCCACGTTGCTTTTGATGCATCCAACTGGTCGGTCGAACCACAGCGGTGCAGAGCATACACAACGAAGGCCTTGTTAATTTTTAAAAAATTTCAACAGTGTTTGCTCGTTTATTAAATCCCCAAGAGTCTCTTTCAGGTTATAAACCATAATCGAGAGAGCAAGGGGAGTTAATTACTAAAAAATAAAAAAATAAAAGCAATACAAACACGAGGTTTTCTAATTAATCCTACCACGCATCTCTTTCCCCTTTCTGGTAACTCGGGAAGTCGTGGGGTTAGTATTTGTATTACTTTGCAATGAATCTGAAACTTGAAATAGCAAAGTATACTGATCTATAAAGCAAAAATACACTAACAAAAGCAAAACCATGAAAAAAGTGCACCAATGCAAAACCCCCAGGCGAGATGGGGAGTGGGCTCTAAAGGAGCCTACTCAAAATATTTTATTACAGTATTTAAAATGCTTGAGGTGGATGTCAATGGTCCTTAAAAATCTAGATCCAAAGGCTTACAGGTTTATAGAAATGAAGCAAGAAAGAGGAATGTCGCTCTAGAAGGCCCTAATTGGCCTAAATCTTCAAATTTCCGGCAGCACTTCTCCTTGTCTTATCAATAAAAGACAAAAACCAGCCACCTATCCTGCACCAAATATGCTAAATATAACATTAAAAGCATAAAATAGTTAAGTACTGAATGATTGAAAAATATGCACAAGCACTTAACAATACTAGATCTATTCTAAGAGTGATGCTTTACAATTCTAGATCTAGAAGCATGCTTAAAAAATATCAACCTTTAGATATTCTTTGAAAGAGAAACTAAACTACTTAAGCATGTGAGCAACTGTAACCAAAGGGGAAAGTTTGATTTAAAATTGAGGGAGAGAGAGAGAGAGAGAGAGAGAGAGAGAAGGAAAGAGCTTAAGCTTGGGAATGCTTGGGCTATGGAGTCTGTTGGTGGAGAGCAAAGGGACTATGCCTCTTTAACAATAAGTTCTTGGAGAGTGAGAGAAGCAAGCAAGATCTCACACAAATCCAAGAGAAGCACCTGTAAAACACCTTCACACCTGCCAAGAGACTTATCAAATCTAGTAAGAACTCATGCTAAAGACAAGAAGAGCATACCCATAAGAAAATCAACATGCAAATTCTAAATCTTAAACATAAATTAATTAAGAAAGCAAAGAAACTACTTCACTCACTCCTACCGATTAGTACTAATCCTTCAATGAGGCTAGATTTGACAAGGAATAGCATATGCATAAAAGAAATTCTACAGATTACCTCAGCAACCACATGAAACAATGATCATACAACACTTGAGTCATGCACCACATGAGACATCCAAAGCCTTTTATTATTCCAAAAATAATACAATGCAATACAACGAAAGCAAACCTTCGGTACTATGACCATGAGAAAATGAGAAAAGGAGCCCTGCTTAAATAGCAAAAATGACCCAGGGGGGATGGATCACCAACTGACAAAAGAGTGGAGTTGAAGGAGATGATTGTGGATCTGATTGATTGAACTTCATGGAGAGAACACCACCTCTCCTTAATCGCCACATCTACACACGCCAATACTCAAACTAAATCATGAGTCCATGAGGTTGGCGCATCTCACCAACCACATGATTCGTAAGTCTTCCAAAAACTCTCCTAAGTTGACGCTTTGATTTATGGGTGACTCACCCTTCACAAACTCCAAGCCAATCGAATGAGGAATCCCTTTCCAACTCACACGGGCCATGCGGTTTCAAGAGAAAGTGAAACAAGGGTGGGCGCATTATTCACGTGAGCTCATGTGGTGGGGTCTTTAAAACACATTAAACTTAATAACTTACCCAAAGTATAAGTTGCTTTCACATTTTGGTGAAGGCGCGAATCATGGGGACCCATTTGCCATGTCACCCCTCTTCATTTTACTTATTTTTTTACTTTTCAAAATTTGACTTTAGTGCCAAATTGTTGCAACTTTAGCATTAAAATGTCATTTTGATGCTCTATTAGATGAATAATGCCTTACGAGATGTTTTAGCCGCCCAAAACATATGAAAAATGGTCTTTGGGGTAAAGAGGACGCTCTGAGTGTGAAAACGAGCATTCCCACGCCAAAAAAGGACTCCAAACCCGACTTTTATTACACTTACAAATTCTTTAATTAGACCATTAAAAATGGCCTAATTTTGCGGGAAAAATTAATTTTCTCAAAAGTGAACAAAAACCTAGGGGGACCTAGCACATGTCCATACGACTCAAATCGAATGCCTAGCATGTTTCTAAACATTGACACAGAGGCTTTAATAACCTCCTAAGGCCTAACCACCAAGACAACTACCCCAACTTTGGAGGTGTGAGCGAAAAACTCAAAAATTATTAGTCGTTTGTTCAACAACAAATAATTATCGAGGGAAAAAACACTCTGGGCTAGTCGACTTGATGTCTAAGTCTAGGAAGCCGAGTCTTTTATAAAATTGACCATGTTAGCACATTTTTTACAATTTCCCCAAAGGGGTATGAACATGTGTGTTATCTCCCAAAATAAAATAAAGTTATTTATGATAGTATGAAGAATTTAAATGATGCAATGAAGGATATGAAGATCACTAACAGTTTTGAAGACCTCTATTTTTATTACAAATTTCACAAAGTTGTGGCTTCGGTGGCTTGGGCGAGGATCAGAACATCTCATTAGCCACCGAAAGATGGAAGATAAATAGCAAGTGGAAGACCCCTTCGGCAGATAGGCGTATTGCTGTAACTTTTTTACACCATCGGAGCGTTTTTAAATAGCAATCGAAAGTTTTAAAGACTACAGATCGGCGAGATAAAGCTAAAGGTTTCCGCAGTGTCGGCGTCGGAACTTTAAAGGACTAACGATCGGCGAGCTAGCTCCCTAGGGAGCCAAAACGACGGGAAACAAACTAACTACGGCTTCCGATCGATGACAAGAAACATTCCGATAGCGCGACAATAGATGAACACATCAGCGATCGAAGGATCTAAAGACTAATCGCCGACGAATTAGTCCTCTAAGGAGCCGCAAGGGCAGAAGATATAACTGACTACCGGTTCCGCCGTAACAACAAATCGTCGACGATCGGAGGAACTAAAGACTAATCGTCGGAGAGTTTAGAAACAAGCAGCTCCGCGGCGATCGGAAGAACTACAGACTAATCGTCGGCACAATAGTCCATTAAGGAGCCGCAACTGCGGCAAACATTCAGGCTTGGAGTGCCAATGGGCTAGAGGAAACAGATTTCGATCGCCGATGTAGAAACTGTCACGAGCTAAAGGTGGAGAGTGGTAGCATAGAGACTTAGAGCGCCGATGAGCTAAAAGAAAAAGCCCCGATCGGCGACAATGGCGGTAAGTCGGTAAACTGCAGAAACGTCGGGACTTGGAGCACCGAAACTGCGGCAATATTCAGATTTGGGTTGCCGATGTGATAAAAGAAAGCTTCCGATCAACGACCACGGCAGTAAACTGCAGGAAAATAGAGACTTGTAGCAACGAAACTGCGGCGACGAGATGGAGAAAATCCAACAGATTAAATGAGGAAAATCACTTCAGTAAACGCAGAAACACTGGTTGTTGGCGGGAACTTCACAGTAAACCCTCAATGGTGATTATCAGCGACCACTTCAGTCATTTAAAATTCACTCAGTGAACTAGATCTTTGCAGTAGATAAACAAATAGTTAGCAAGGGTTTGAAGCCCTAATCTGGAAAAACTATTACTTTTAATTATTTTTGTGTAAACAAATCGGTTATTCAGGATCTGTAACTTTTGTAAAAGGCTATAAAGCCCATGATTATTTCATTAATAAGGGTTCAACTTTGGGGATTTATGAGCCAATAATACTTTCAAGCTTCTCATTTTACTTATTCATGGTATAAGCTCTTTTGTTGTGATCTGTTCAGCCATCTCTTTCTTTGCTGTGTTTATGCCTGAATGAGCATTCAGGTTAATTTCAGATTTATTGAAAAGCCGATAGTTGTCATCCTATTGGTCTATTAGTGATATTTGATATATAAATACCATCCTCAGCAGGATTTAGCCATTTATACGCATGTGTTATGTGTGTAAGTCTGCCAGCCTGGTGAGTTCTCCATCCCTGCACCTTATAGTTGAATTTCTGAGCAAATTGCAACTAAAAGCCTTGTAAACGAGTGAGTCTAATGCATGCCTTGAGAGTGGAAAGGCTACATAGGTTGACTGACTTGACCCATATCTGAAAACCCTTAAAAACATTGTAAGTTACAGGGCATCCTCGAGCTACAACCTAGAGGAGTTTCCTGGAGTGATAACAAATTGGCGCCGTTGCCGAGGAGAGGAGATTGAAGCTCAGCTTCCCTGGGATACGACATAGATCCATGCTTTGATGATAGACAAGGCTTGGACATTATTACGGTTGTAATCATTTATCTGGTGACTCCATTGATATAACGTGGCTTCAAGAAGACCAAGTACCAGAGCAAACCCAAAGGGGCCACCAGCAACACCCGTTTCAGATCCAGAAGAAATCTTGAGGAAAGCTAGGGCTTTACTAAGACAGACCAGCAGTGCTACACAAAACGCTACATCAGGTATTTCAAGAAATCTTTTTGCTATTATTTCTTCTGCTGAAACTTTTAATTTCCAGAAATTTTTAGATACATCAAAAAAATCTAGGGCTTGGGCATCTTCAAGCACTGCTGCTTGTGAAGATCCAATCCCTGGTGACTCCACTAGGATAAGTATACCACTGCTTTCTCAGCAAATATTTTCATCAGTGCCGCCTTCCACATCCCTGTCCATACCCATTTCCAATATGGCTACCCCTCAATTGACCAAGATGGAAAGGATCCTGGTAGCTAGGTATGCGCCCCTAATTTTGCCAAATCCTCTCGCAGCCATGCCTACCGGGGGTTACCTCAAGTATATGCCTAAGTTTACAGGGGAAGGGGATTTCACTGTTGAAGAACATCTAGAGGCTTTTTATAGCTATGCTGAAAATATAAATATAGAACAAGAAGATGTATGGACCAGAGTTTTTGTGCAAAGCCTAGATGGCCAGGCTAGGAAGTGGTTTAAAGAACTGCCTACTGGGTCAGTGGCAAACATAGAGGCCCTAGATGACGTTTTCCTAAAGCATTGGGGAGAGAGGAGAGACCACCTCTACTATATCACAGAATTCAGCAACCTGAAAAGATAAAATGGTGAGTCTGTCCCCAAGTTTACCAAGAGATTCAACAACATGTACAGCAAGATCCCCACTGAGATTAAGCCCACCGGTACCTCCGCTATGATAACTTATGTGAATGCCTTTGACTCTGACTTCTGCCTACTTCTCAGAGAAAGGAGGTCTGCCTCCTTATCACTCATGCACGATGCTGCCCTAGAGGTAGAGTCAAACATTCTTGCATCTCAAAAGGTCAAAAGGAAGGTAGACAGGAGAAAGCAGCCAACAGACTACAGTGGGGCTTCGACATCAGAGAACAAGATTGAAAAAATGACCAAACTCTTAGATAACCTAACTACTGAAATGTCTAAATTGAAGGACCAGGGACATCTACCGGTGAGGAGTAAAGGGCCAAGTGACTTTGCTCCTCGAAACCCAAATTTTGTCCCTTATAGAAGAGGAAACCCCCCTGTTCAGATTCTCAGAAGGGAGAGAAATCAAGGGGAAGACCAGAGGATAAGAGCTCCATTTCAAAATGTTGTATTAGAAGAAGGGCCAGAGTTCATTGAAGAAGAAGGAGAAGTTGAAGACAATATCCACTGCATGGAGGATGAGGTGGACTATTCTTTTCTGACACAGGCGAAGTACGAAGAAGCCCTGATTGATGAGCAGATCACTGAAGAGGCTGTCTATCAGGCTGATGGTCAGGGAGGTTACCAACTGAGGTCTAGGTTGGTTGCTCCACTCAAAAAGAATGTTGTACCCGTCAAGCAGCTTGCTGCACCTGCTAGAAAGGTTGTTGTTTTACCAAAGAAAGTAGTTGTTCCATCCAAAGCATTGCATAAACCAGCACCTTCAGCCACACCTGATCAAGTCCAACTCAAACCTACAGCTCATGAGGTAAGGTTTCCAAATAGGCTGCATTATTCCTTCAACCTTGAGTCTGAAATTCAAAAATTGAAAATCCCTTTCCCTTTAATTGAGTTGATTAAGAATGATGCATTTAAAACCTCCATTCTGAATTCCCTTCAGCGCAAGGTGCACATTGACACTGACTTTATGAACCTGCAAGATGACAAGCCTGTTGTAACCCTGGGCCCTGTGATCGAAGACCTAAAGGACTCTTGCCCACCATTCTATATATCCTTGAACATCCATGATAAAATCCTCCATAACTGTTTGCTGGATTCAGGAGCCTCTCATAACTTAATGCCAAAGGCTGTGATGGATGAGATCGGCCTCAGCATTACCAAGCCCTACCACGATTTATTCTCCTTTGACTCCAGGAAGGTCAAGTGCTTGGGCCTCATCAAAGACCTTGCTGTAAACTTAATTCAGCTGCCTTCGAAAAGCGTAATGATGGACATCGTAGTGGCTGATATTCCTCCAAAATTCGGCCTTTTGATGTCCCGGTCATGGAGCAAAAGATTGGGCGGCACCCTTCAGATGGATCTCACATACGCCACCATTCCCATGTTTGGAGGAGAAACTAAGAGACTGTACAGGGAAAATCAGCTAGCGTACATTATAAGCAAGGGGAGTCGCTCAGTAAATCACCCCATCTACGCTGTGGACACCAATTTTGGATCTTGCATCTTGCAAATAGATGATAATCAGCAGACATCAGTTCAGCTCACTGACCCACCCGTCCGCAGCCCGAAGAAGTCACAACAGCGATCTGGACCATGTATTTCGATGGGGCAAGCGCTCAAAACTCAGCAGGCGCAGGGTCATGTTGATCTCCCCATCTAAGGAGAACATTCACCTATCATATAAGCTCGATTTCAAAACCACGAACAACGTAGCAGAATATGAAGCTTTTCTGCTGGGAGTTAAAGCTGCCAAGGAGATGGGGATCATGTGCATGAAGATTTTTGGGGACGCAGACCTCATCATACAACAAGTCAACAACACTTTTCAGACGAAAAATATCAGACTGAAGGCCTACAGGGACGAGGTATGGAAACTCAGAGACTCATTTATGTTTTTTGAACTGTCATATATTCCTAGAGATTTGAATCACCTGGCTGATTCCCTGGTTGTCTCTGCAAGTCTGTTTGTTCCTCCTTTATCCCCTAGGCTTAGCTATGATGTTCAGGTCAAGTACAGACCCTCTCTGCCAGACAATGTAAAATTTTGGAGGGTGTTTGAAAATGATGGGGAGCTTAGTAAATTCCTTCAGTTAGTGGATGAATTCTCTGACATACACATAGACCAAGAAAACCTTAACCTGGAGGAATCCAAGCAGCTCAAGCTAAAAGATAAAGTGACTGAGCACGATATTGTCCAATTGCCCAGCAACCACATACCCTGAGGTCTAGTACCACTGGAAGAACTGTTTGATAACAATGATGTCCCTTTCAAGCCTGCCAAAAGGGAGCTAGATCCTGCTATCCAAGAGCACAACATAGGCAGCCAGAGCCATCCAAAACTGATAAATCTATCCACTGGGCTAACTGCTGAACAGAGTCTGAATATTGCAGCTTGATAAAAGAGTTTGCTGATGTCTTTACATGGGAGTATAGTGACCTAAAAACGTATGACACCAACATCATCCAGAACAGGATTCCTTTAGAGAAAGATACCATTCCTTTCAAACAGAAGTCAAGACCCATTAGCCCTCTTCTATTACCAGTGATTGAGAAAGAGATCCACAAACTCCTCAAAGCCAAGATCCTAATCCCCATCAGGTATTCCCAGTGGATTGCAAATCTAGTAGTGGTAAGAAAGAAAAATGGAGAAATCAGGTTGTGTGTGGATTTTAGAAACCTGAACAAATGTTCCAAAAAAGACAACTATCCACTGCCCAAGATGGAACATCTGCTGCAGAGAGTCTCGGGGGCCAGGGTCATGTCCTTCCTTGATGGCTTCTCTGGATACAACCAAGTGGCTGTGCACCCAGATGACCAAGAGAAGACTGCCTTTACCACCCCCTGGGGCACCTTCATGTATGCTAAAATGCCATTTGGGCTAATGAATGCTGGGGCTACTTTTCATAGAGCTATGGACCTAGCTTTTGTAGGGCTAAAAGATAAATATGTGCTGATATATTTGGATGACTTAACAGTTTACTCTCACAGCCATCATGACCACTTGCAGCATTTGAGAAAGGTATTTCTGAAGTGCAGAAGGTATGGAATATCACTGAACCCCAAGAAGTCTCAATTTGCACTCAATGAAGGAAAGCTCCTAGGCCACATAGTCTCAGTTGAAGGTGTAAAGATCGATCCAGTAAGAGTGGAGGCAATTCAGCAGCTGTCAATACCAATGTCAAAAAGAGACATTCAGTCCTTTTTAGGCAAGATAAACTTTGTCAGGAGATTCATTCCAAATTTCTCCGAGCTGGTAAAGCATATAACAGTCATGCTAAAAAAGGATGCAGAAATCAAGTGGACCGACCAGGCAAGAAATTCTTTTGAAGACATTAAGAAAGCCATCATGGAGGCCCCAACCCTGATTATTCCCGACTACACCAAGGGTTTTTACATTTTCTCTTTTGCATCTTATGACACAGTGGCAGTTGTACTATTACAAAAGAATGATGAAGGTCTTGATCATCCAATTGCTTTCTTCAGCAGAACCCTGAGAGATGCTGAGCTGAAGTATGACCCAATTGAGAAGCAGGCTTATGCCCTCATAAAATCTTTGAAGAACTTCAGAATCTACATTCTCCATGCAAAGGTCATTGCGTTTGTCCCTTCAGCTACTATGAAGGATGTTTTGACTCAGCCTGACATTGATGGGAAGAGAGCTAAGTGGATTGCCAAACTCATTGAGTTTGATGTAGAGGTGAAACCCACCAAGCTGGTAAAGGGATTAGGTCTGGCCAAACTCATGGCCAAAGAAAACTGTGAACTGATGGAAATAAATTTCACATGTGTCAGATCAGCAAAGGTGCAGACTATGGTAGCAGCTAAAACAGAAGTAAATCAAGATCAGGATAACAGTCCACCAGTAGCTGAGAACATATCTTCATGTGAGTGGTACTCAAGTATTATTCAATTTCTGCTTAAATTAGAAGTTTCTCCTGATCTCACTCCTAACCAAGCACGAGCCCTTAAGTTGAAATATGTTAAGTTTTGCATAATTGACAAACTGTTGTACTGGAGGGATCGATCTGGGATTTTGTTAAGGTGTCTAGATAAAGAGGAAGCAAAGCAGGTCATGCATCACTTTCATTCCAGTACATGTGGAGGGCACCACTACTGGAAAACCACAGCCCACAAGATCTTAAAAGCAGGATACTATTGGCCAGCCCTCTTTGCGGATGTATGCACTTTTTTAAGAGCCTGTGACCAATGTCAAAGATTTATAGGGAAGCAGCAGCTCAAGTCCTTGCCCCTTGGGCCTGTTACAATGAATGGGCCTTTGCAGCAATGGGGTCTGAATTTCATAGGTGAAATAAATCCATCTTCCAGTGGACAGCATAAATGGATCTTAGTAGCCACTGACTACTTTACCAAATGGATAGAAGCAATACCCACTAGAAATGCCACTCATCAAGTCATCATGAGATTCTTATATGAGAACATCTTCAGCAGGTTTCGTTGCCCGGTAAGGTTAGTAACTGATAATGCACAAGCCTTTAAAGCTGGGGCATTGGTTAAATTGTGTGAATCAATGGGTATTCAACTGGTGCACTCCATATCCTATTACCCACAAGGCAATGGCCTGGCTGAGTCATCCAACAAAAGCTGAGTCCGGATCATTAGGAAATTGCTAGAGACAAATCAGAAAAGCTAGGATTCAAAGCTTAAATTTGCCTTATGGGCTGATAGGGTGACAGATAAAAGATCCATAGGAACTTCTCCATTCAAACTAGTTTATGGCACTGAGGCCATCTTTCCTATCCAGCTCACCGTTCCAATGGCAAAGTTCTTTCAGGAAGAGGAAGATGAACCAAATGATATGATGAGAAGGATGATGGATTTGGTGGAGTTACAGCAGATCAGGGAGCAAGTTGCAGGAAAATCAGAGGCTCATCAACAGAGGATAAAGGGCATGTTTGACAAAAGAGCAAAGGCAGACAACTTCCAGGTCGGAGACTGGGTCCTCAAGTGGGATGCTGTCAGACGGGACAAGGGGAAACATGGAAAATTTGACTCTTTATGGATTGGCCCTTTTGTTATAGACCAGGTATATGAAAATAACACCTTCAAATTGCAGAATCTGGAAGGTGAAGAGGTATTCGATGGCCCAGTAAATGGGCGGTTCCTAAAACTCTATTTTATTTGAGGCTCTGAGGCCTTATGATTGTAAATTAGTAGATAGTAGGTTGTTTTGCTTTCAGAATAAGACTCCATGCCCAATGGAACAATAAAAAATAGTGTTAAGATTAATTAGTTGCTTTTAAGGAAAGGCATTTTGGTCTGGGGTTCTTGGGACCTCACAGGAAGGTTCCCATCCCTGAGTAGGAGCCTGATGTTATCTCCCAAAATAAAATAAATTCATTTATGATAGTATGAAGAATTTAAATGATGCAATGAAGGATATGAAGATCACTAACAGTTTTGAAAACCTCTATTTTTATTACAAATTTCACAAAGTTGTGACTTCGATGGCTTGGGCAAGGATCAGAACATCTCATTAGCCACCGAAAGATGGAAGATAAATAGCAGGTGGAAGACACCTTCGGCAGATAGGCGTATTGCTGTAACTTTTTTACACCATCGGAGCATTTTTAAACAGCAATCGGAAGTTTTAAAGACTACAGATCGGCAAGATAAAGCTAAAGGTTTCCGCAGTGTCGACGTCAGAACTTTAAAGGACTAACGATCGGCGAGCTAGCTCCCTAGGGAGCCGCAACGGCAGGAAGCAAACTGACTACAGCGTACGATTGATGACAAGAAACATTCCGATAGCGCGACAATAGATGAACACATCGACGATTGAAGGGTCTAAAGACTAATCGTCGACGAATTAGTCCTCTAAGGAGCCGCAAGGGCGAAAGATATAACTGACAACCGGTTCCGCCGTAACAGCAAATCGTCGACGATCGGAGGAACTAAAGACTAATCGTCGGAGAGTTTAGAAACAAGCAGCTCCACGGTGATCGAAAGAACTATAGACTAATGGTCGGCACAATAGTCCATTAAGGAGCCGCAACTACGGCAAACATTCAGGCTTGGAGTGCCGATGGGCTAGAGGAAACAGATTCTGATCGCCGATGTAGAAACTGTCACGAGCTAAAGGTGGAGAGTGGTAGCATAGAGACTTAGAGCGTCGATGAGCTAAAAGAAAAAGCCCCGATCGGCGACGGTGGCGGTAAGTCAGTAAACTGCGGAAACGTCGAGACTTGGAGCGCCGAAACTACGGCAATATTCAGATTTGGGTCGCCGATGTGATAGAAGAAAGCTTTCGATCAGCAACCACGATGGTAAACTGCGGGAAAATAGAGACTTGTAGCGACGAAACTGCAGCGACGAGATTGAGAAAATCCAGCGGATTAAATGAGGAAAATCACTTCAGTAAACGCAGAAACACTGGTTGTTGGCGGGAACTTCACAATAAACCCTCAATGGTGATTATCAGTGACCACTTCAGTCATTTAAAATTCACTCAGTGAACTAGATCTTTGCAGTAGATAAACAAACAGTTAGCAAGGGTTTGAAGCCCTAATCTGGAAAAACTATTACTTTCAATTATTTTTGTGTAAACAGATCGGTTTTTCAGGATTTGTAACTTTTGTAAAAGGCTATAAAGCCCATGATTATTTCATTAATAAGGGTTCAACTTCGGGGATTTATGAGTCAATATACTTTCAAGCTTCTCATTTTACTTATTCATGGTATAAGCTCTTTTGTTGTGATATGTTCAACCATCATCTCTTTCTTTGTTGTGTTTATGCCTGAATGAGCATTCAGGTTAATTTCAGATTTATTGAAAAGCCGATAGTTGTCATCCTATTGGTCTATTAGTGATATTTGATTTATAAATACCATGCTCAGTAGGATTTAGCAATTTATACACACGTGTTATGTGTGTAAGTCTGCCAGCCTAGTGAGTTCTCCATCCCTGCACCTTATAGTCGAATTTCTGAGCAAATTGCAACTAAAAGCCTTGTAAACGAGTGAGTCTGATGCATGCCTTGAGAGTGGAAAGGCTACATAGGTCGACTAAGTTGACCCATATCTGAAAACCCCAAAAAACATTGTAAGTTACCAGGCATCATCGAGCTACAACCTAGAGGAGTTTCCTGGAGTGATAACAATGTGTTACAAAATATTCTGAAAAAATCTCCCAGAAAAAGCCTAGCGGACTTCTAAACTCTAATCTTGAACAAGTGTGCTTGTTCAAACTTTATCAACTCGCCCGAAAGTCCAACTAGGTGCAACTTAGTTGGTAACAACGACTTGGCTGCCTCAGCTACCCATCTCCCTCTTCCCTCTTCCTCTTTTCCCATGCTGCCATCATTATTCACACGATTCACCTGCTCCTCCCAAGCACCTCTCCCCACCACGCAATACATTCTATGCATGTGCACTCCATACTAATACATTCCCACGTTCACTCCACGCCCACGATTTTCTCCACGTCCCACCCAATTCAAGGCTACACATACGCCTCACGCCTCTCCCTCATAGAAACCCCTCCAACACTCATTGCCTCTGTCATTCATGCCCCCTCTTATCCTACACCACGCTCCTGCAACCCATGCCCCTACACTCACTCCGTTGCACCTACCCACACCTCCAAATTTCCCATCTCTCCACACTTCTGCACCTCCCTCCATGCACCTACGGCCGCACCAGCCACCCATCCTGTGTGCACTAGCGTCACCCCCTGCACCACACCCGCCATACCATCCTTCCACGTTGCTCCTCCCTTCTTTGCTCACCTTCTCCCTTGCTGCACTCTTCCACATCCGCGCCTCCTGCAGGCTGTGCTCCACTTCGCAACCCCATCTCCTCTAACCTGTGCTGCCCTCTCCACGAGCTCACTCCATCTACGACTCTCTTGCCTCCATTCTCTAGTATCCATTGCTTTTCCCTCACGCTCTCCATCTCCCTGTGTGCACCAACCCCCTTCTACACATGCCCCGCGTCACCAATCTTCATCTCTGCCCACGTGTCCTTTCCAAACTAAGCCTCCACTCCCTAACTCCTCCACGACATCCCTAAGGCCACTTGGCCGTCCACTGCAATTTCACCATCACTAGGGTTAAACCCTAACTTATTTTCTCTTCAATAAAAAACTCTATAAAAATAGTATTATTATAAACACTAATATATTCCAAAATCATATTGTTGTCCACCGAATGCACACGAGCAGTAGAAATCAATTGAAAGCTGTCTCCTCACTTAGGAAAATGGGAGAGGTGTGACCTTGGGGGCAAGCACAGAGCTAGGTACTGTCACCTACTCCTAGATCCTCTGTTTAGGCTAACTCCTAACGAAGCCAAGGGGGGTAGTCCCTACAAAAGAGTTTCTATGGCTCTGAAGTTGTTAAAGTGTTTATTTAAAGGTTGCGGATGCGGATGGATGTCGTTTAGGAGTTTGAAAGTGTTTTACTTATTATGAATGTAACACAAGATCAAAAAAGCAATCCACGTTGCAACAAGAGATTAAAAGATAAATTTAAATTCTAGACTTCAATTAAGCATTCAGTGATAGCAATTATAACAAACCGTAGACAATTGATCAAATCACGTAACTTATGCAAATTAAAGCAAGGACAAGTGCCTTATGGAGTGGATGAAATTTATATGCGCCATAGAAATAAACACAAGTCTGGAATTTAAACCAATGAGTGTTAGATTGTGCGAGTGCTCTTGGTAAGTTTTAAGGATTTTAATGGTGATCTTGCTTAAGGTGTCTAGGAAACCTATTCAAAAATACTTTCAGTGGCTCTGTTCGAAGACATGACGGACTTGTCTGGAATCACAAGCTAGGTGTTCAATATCTTAACCAGCGAGTGTCCAGATTGGGTTGCCCGACGCCCACACTTGGAATTTGCCCACTACCTAAGTATTTATCGAGACAACACCGGTGCGTTGGTTGTGGGGTAAAAGTTTTAATTATGTTGTTATTGCGGTCTTAGCAAGTCCGTTCACCGTTCTGAGTACGAGCCCAACTCGAAAGTCGGCAGAGCATACTAGGTGAAGGATATGAACGAAGTAAATTAATTAGAAGGAATGTGAGTTGAAAGATTTTATTAAGTAAATTAATTAAACTCTCCAAGAGAGAGCGCTCTTGACCTTGTCTTATGACAAAGGTTCAAAAGTCTTATCTAATCTAAATGCCTAATGCAAGGATGTGCAAAACTAATGATGCTCTCCGATAGAGAGTGCTCTTGATTTGTGTTACTGCAAGTTCAAGAGTCTTACTTATTGATTAACTGATTAAACAATGAAAAGACAACTCTCCGATAGAGAGCACTCTTGATCTACACAGTGAGATTCAAGAGATTTCTACTTTAAACAGTTGAATTACTTATGAAAGATACAAAAACTTAAAAGATGAAGTAATCAACTTAGTTAATGAAGCAAAATGGGCTAATCTAACAATTAGTATCTACTTTGCAAAAAATGAAACTACTCTAAGTACTTGAAATAAATCTAAGCTAAGAACAAAGACACTCTTCCCCAAATGGGAAAAAAAAACCAAGTATGGGAGGCCTTATCCCACTTAGCCTTGTTTTATTAATGAAGTACAAATGCCTTGGGAATTTAATCCTTGTCAGGACTTTTGAGAACTAACTTAAGTAAAAATGAAAAAACTCTTATGAGTTTGTACAAAGGAGAATGACTTCTTCTTCTTTTTTTTGGATCCCTGTCTTTAGATCTAGTTCTACTTGCTCTTTCTTGTTTGGTTTTGCTTTTGGTTCACCTGTGGATAAGAGCTCTAAACAAGGACTAGTAAGAGTGTTAGGAAACCAAAGTTAACCTGTGATTCGAAAAGATTAAGTGGATGAGAAAAAAGTGCCTTATGAGATGAAACAAAAGCCCATCAAATGACCTCCAAAGTCTCAATATTTTATTAACAAAAGAAGCTTACAAAATCCAACAAAGTTTATATGCCAAACTCTCCTTCCGAATAGAGCTGAAGGAGCCTCTATTTATACAATGAGATCAAGCTAAAACCCTAAAACCAAACTAAGAGTAACACCGGAGTAATTGAATGAGCTTGGCATGATGATTTGGAGTTGAACTGAGTTGCGACTGAGTGCTGGAGTAATGAGGGGGGGGTGAGGTGACTCATCCTCCCTCGTAATGATAACCTATCCAACAGATAACCCACACTTCAACCAAAAACGGATTTGACCAAAGAGGGCAAATTTCTGACTAATAGTTCAACTGCTACACTCCAATACTTGATCTGAAACTGACCGATATTGATTGGAATCATCATAAATGCTCTGTGCCATGTCATTTAGCCTTTTATTTCGCTGAATTTGGATTAATTTGGAGAGTTTTAATTTTCTCAAAAATAATTATTTTTTCCCCAAAAATGACTTTTTTGAGAAAATGAGCATTATGCGTCCGATTGATGATCTGAAAGTTGGATCTGACTGGCTGGTCGATCAAGAATGATTTTTGGCTTAAGGTTAGAGCCTTCAATCACTGAAAATGGGGTCCGGATGACTAACTTATTACAAACGGGATTTTTCCATTTAAATTATGGAAAAATTAATCAAAAAACTTAGGGAAATAATTAAAAAATTAAAAAATAACTTTTTAACCCGTCCAGTCAAAAAATTTCGGAAAATTTTTAAAGGTCCTATTGACTTAGGACAAGACCATGCTCTATTCTGACAATGCCTAGTAAGTTTATAAACACTTAGTTGGGCTCTAATAACACCCCCCAAGGCCCAGAATTCAAAATCGGGCATTCCAGCTTTGGAGGAAGCGGGAGAAAACCTCGTCAATTATACTCGGCTATAGGCAAAGCATAATTGTCAAGGGCAAAAAAATCCCTGGAATACCTTAGTTGAGATTCTACGTCTTAGGAGACCGAACCACTCAAAATACCCTGCTAGCACATTTTATTACAAACCCCGCAGGGCCATGGTCAAAATTATTCAAATGAAAAACCGGCTAGCCAATATTTGCTAGACATGAAGACGGATCAACTGATACACTGGAATCAAACATTTGTCATGTTTGTCAACTGGCGGCTCCTCAAGTAATCCAACTATGGTATAAATAAGTGGATAACACATATATTATAATATATTATTATTGCATTTAATAATTATTATTATTATATTATATTTATTAATATTATTATTAAATTGATAATAGTAATAATAATAATTAGTATTAAATAATTGTATTCATTACAATTATTATTTTGTAAGAAGAAAAAGAGGACATAAAAACCAAAGTCAAAGATTTAAGATCTCATAAGGATCACAATGAATGTGCTTAGTGCTTAAATCCATTTATCGCCGAAGAAAAGAAGACAACAGTCAAAGAACAAGGAAGATTTAAGGACCACCTTGGGTTCCTTGTACTTT
>LPNX010968103.1:939932-985878 GCA_001517045.1 Pseudotsuga menziesii | reverse complement strand
TTATGTTTCAATGTTATTCCAAATAAAAGGAAAAATTTGAGGGAATGACATCACTATTTCTATTGCTCCCAGCGAAACAATAATTATATTAGTGATGAATTCGTTAATGAGTTAGCGATTCTAGAGTCAAATATAGGTGAAAGGTTAGACTTTTGGAGTAACAAAGAATATGCAATAAGCAATTTGCAATGGAACATTGGAGATTATACTGGCATCTCATAATTTTTAGGTAGATCCTTGTGGAGTAGTGACGGTGACCTAATTTTGGGATTACCGTGGCTAGAAGCATTTGGGGCTTTTATCTTAAATGTTGAAAAGAAGTTTATGACATTTCCCTCCAAAAAGAAGAAAATCACATTACAGGACATTAACATGAAGTCAAAATCAGAAGTCGCGTCATCTAAAGACCTTAGTGAAATATCAAGGGTGATGTCGCAGGGAAATGAGAAATCAATACAGACAATACACAAGGATTTCAACAAGGTTATTGCAGGTAAAGAAGAAGAGATCTCTCATTTAAGAGATCATAATCAGAAATTACTTCTGCAAATCAAGAAGGAAAAAAATAAAATTCAATGCAGTCAAAAGTTAGAAGAGAAGATTCAAGCTCTCCTGGAAAAACTACTAAGAAAAGATGAAGAAAATTCCACCCTGAATAAGGGTAATCAAGAATTAGAGGAACAAATCGAGAAGTTAAAAGAGGATAAACAGTCGCAAGACGAAAGGTTTGAGAAGATTCAGAATAATGATAATCTATTAGAGAACAAATTAGTTCAAATCCAGAAGGAAGCATCTAGACTATCCAGAAAACAAATTCCAGTTGAGAACAAGAAACAAATACAAATTCAGTTCCCATCACAATTCAAAAGGAAGTCAATCCAGCAGAAAAGCAAGAACTCTTTACTAACACCCAAATTACAAAAAGCATTTTGACAAACGACAGAGTCAAAATGAACATAAACAAAGGAGTTATAATTTCATAAGCGGAAGAACACAAAATCTACAACCTAAGCAGAAAACAAGAAGATTTATACAACAAGACGATCAACAATCACCTTCGATGAAAACAGATCTCGGATTGACCACATCACAGACGATGTGACATTTTTTCATTGGAATTCGTAACTCATATTGTCTCATTTCGTCAAGTGTCGCGAGTACTAAAAAAGGATCAAGAAGATGTCATTACAAACAAGATATCAGACGAAGCCTTGTTTTCTCTAAGATTTGAGGACAAAGCTTCTCTTAAGGGGAAGGCAATGTTATATAAAATATATATAACATAGTAAGACATATAACTATATATAAACATTAAGTATCAATATTTATTAATATTAATATAAATAATTAATAACTAATAAATAGAAATTATTAATTAATTAATTAAAAGAAGAAAAAAAGTAAAGAGATGTACCCTTTCATTTGAAAAGGCACGATAAGGCTTATATAAATCCCTACCAATGTAATTGTAAAACAACACATCTTATAACTTTTATCAATTTACATTATATTTCATTCATGGAATATTTATATTATTTACACTAGGTCTTCCCGTAAGAAACAATTCTTTTTTGTTTCATAGGCATTCCAAATCCAGATCCAGAGATGCCTAAGCAGGTATATGGCATGAGGTTTGCATTTATGTTGTCTTTCCTGACTATCTTAGTAGATGTGACTGGTCATATGTGGCAGCAACATGGTGATTATGTATCTTATTGTTGCATTTGGATTGAAAATTGAAATGGTTAAAATTTAAATAGTATGGTCTTAAGACTTAGGCATATGCTCATCAGTAGAGTTACCCCTTGTACAACCTAGACCATTCCCCACCTATCTCTGGCACCGCGTGTTCACTTGTCTTTCCATTCATTCATTTATCTGTCATGCAGATTCTATCCCATGACTTAGACAAGACTTATGAGATCAAAGACCTTCCCCACTCTAACCACTATACTAGTATGGCCTCCATGTTGTTCTGTGTCTCGGCTTTGAGTTGTGCGACAAAATTTTCTGAATCCTTGACCCTTCTAGGCCAATGGAACCCATTGGTGTTGGGTCTTGGGTATAGGGGAGTTGAGTATCTGAAGCCTTGGCTTGTTCTAGTCGATTGCCTCAATGTCTGCCTTGATTGTGGAGGATTCCCACCCATTGACCCAATGATTCACTTCTGGGGTAGGAGTACCCATTGGTGTTCTGACATGAGCTAAGGTTGGTTGGTTGCTTGGGGGTTATTAGCTAGGGTCAAAGCAAGGTCTGCATGTGCTGATATGTATTTATGGACAGAGAATAGATACTCCTTTGTATGAGGTAATGCCTACATTGTTGTTGTCACCTCAGACGTGACGATGTCATCACTGACGCCCAAAAGGCATATCAAGGGCCAGCACCTCTGCTACACCCATCAAAGAAAGTATGAAAGTGTTTGAATGATAAATCTAAAGAATAGAGCAAAGTTGAGATTAGTAGTGTTTTTCAACACTTGCTCAAGGCCGTGTTGTGATTAATAGTGTTTTTCAACACCAAGAGGCCATTGTATTTGCAAACTTATTAGAGTTGAATGAATGCTTCCCACTCAACTTATCCCATTTGTGAGATACTTCCCTCCCCTAGTGTTTGCCTACTTAGTACATGTCATGGTGATCCCCTGTTTCTCTTGTACTCTAAGAAATCATAAAGTCTGTCCACATAAGTCAAACTCCAATTGACCAAGCTCGTCGTTGTTTCCACCTCACCCAAGGTAAGTGAGGGGTGGTCTAAATTGTACAAGGGTGTGAATGTGAAAATCAGCATATGGTTAGGACTTCACCATTTCTATGCAACTATCAATTTTAGTCCATGTTTTATGTTTTTCATTATGATCACCACTGCTGCATGCTACTAATGATTTAAGTCTACTACTAATATAATTTGGAATGTACTATTGACACCTTATGCATGCAGAGATGCTCAGTTTTGGTTTAGTCATCATATTTGACCATTTTTTACCATGTTTGACCAAGTTTGACTTGGTCAACACTTTGACCTAGTCAACCGACAAGGCCCAAGAGCGGGTATGACTATGATTTATCATTTCAGGTATTTTGATGCCTATGGATATTCACCAGATTGTTGCATGCTCCAAATGGTGGATTATTGTCTTGGTTCATATTTATTATTATTTATCAGGCTATATATTTTAATTTTTTATTGTTGGAGATGGATTTCCTTCCATTTGATATCACAGGTGGATCCATGCTGTGTGTGTAAGTCATTCCTGATGGATTTCATGCTTCTAAGTTTATTTGTGCATCCATATCAGAATTTCAGGCAAAGGAAGATCAAATTATGAGCAGATTTGACTATTGACAGCATTATCAGCATTATCTACATCGTTTACAGGAACATCAAATTATGCATTATCAGCATTTTAATTAAATTATTAAAGTGACCATGGTTTATCAAGTTTATCAAAGGGTGAATGTTTATAAACAAAGTGACATTGGACATTTATCTCATGTTATGAAAGGGCTCTAGACATCATTCCACATGTTTTTATCAACATTGGGCCCCACTTTCATCACATAGCCTCTCCTATCCAAATCGCACTCCCAGAGAGAGGACACACTTGTGGGAAGCGACTTCACTTGTTGTACCATGCTTTATGTGGGTTGTTATATTGTGTCCCTAGGGGGACAACGTGGTCCCTATGAGACCCTTTCTATTGTACTTTCATGTATTATCATTGTTGCGATGTACTTGGGCGCACTTGGGTAACTCGCCCCTCTCTTTAATTGACTTATGTTGTGGATAAGATTTGATCTCCACCATTGGATCATCATATGTATCTTTCAATCTATGCCATTGATAAAAATATGGCTAGAGCTTATGCTCTCTCATGTAAATTTTTCTTTAAAATTCCAACTAGGGCTAAACAATATATTTAATTTGTCACTGAAAACCACACATGAATTTATTTTACTAGTATTGCAGCGGAAAGTAAACACTGAGAAACGTGTACGGCAATCACATAAATATAGACATAGTATTTTGGGTATGGAAACCCCCAGATAAAACCCAAGATGTGAAAACCGATGCAGCAGTCAGATATGAAATTTGTAATAAGAAAATATGGAACAGTTACAATCCATCAATTTAATCCACCCAACCTGGCAAAACGATCCTCTACAAAATCACTGGGTAAACCCCGCAACAAGCCACGTCCCCTAGGCAACTGTACAACCCCTGCGTCAACAGTACGACCCAGCTGTACGGATTCGTACGGGATGGCATCAACAGTACAGGATCCGTACAGGATGGCGTCAGCAGTACAGGATCCGTACGGGATGGCGCCAATAGTACAGAATCCGTACGACAGTTGTACAGTCTTTCGTTGTCGTTGTACGGTCCTCCCTCTGAGTGATCTGTGTGGTCCGACGCTCTGCCTGGTGGCTCTACGAATCTCCCGGATGAGTGTTCCTCCGTCTTCTCAGCAAACTTCTATGCCTGACTTCTCCTATGTCTGTATATCACCTGTGTATGTGTCCTCTCCACCAAATCTCCTTTTAACTCAATGGCTAAGAGAAAACCCTAACCCTCACTATGGATCAATGCATGTGATCTTCCGATGAGATCAATGCCCAAAATTAGATTAGCCATCACTTAAGTTTATTTCACTTTTCACTTTATAAAATTGATTCCATTAAGTCAAAATCAAATTAGAATAATTAATGTATTTTCCTAAGTCCAAACTTAGGAAAATCACATTAAATGCATTTGGCTTCCTCTTTAATGTCTTCCTAGCATGCAAGGCCACGTGCAATGCTAGAAGACCTTCATTATTGCCACATTCTAACACTCCCTCTCAACGAGGAAGGGATTCGGTAGCAACCCCAACTTGTCTCTGAACTTTACAAAACTGTATTTGCAAAGTTCCTTGGTGAAAATGTTTGCCACCTATTCATTTGTCTGTATGTACTCGTTCCAAATGGTTCCTCTCTGTACACAATCTCTCACAAAGTGGTACCGAATGTCTATCTGTTTGCTTCGGTCATGGAACACTGGATTTTCAGATAGCCTGATGCCACTCTGATTGTCACAGTGAACTATTGTAGCCTCTAGCTCACACTTGAATAACCATGAAAGCAACTTCCTCAGCCACATTCCCTCACAAGCAACCAAATTGGTTGCCATGTACTCAGCCTCTACTAAGCTCAATGCAATTGACTTATGCTTCATGTTGAACCAAGAGACAACCCCTAACCCAATGCTGAAGCAGCAACCTGAAGTGCTCTTCTGGTCCTCTAATCATCCTGCCCAGTCAGCATTTGTGAAGCCTGCTAATTGTACACTGCCCCTGCGCTCATAAACCAACCCATACTCCACTGTACCTCTGATGTAGCGAAGTATGTGGTTTGCAGCTATCCAATGCACTCTTCGAGGGTCCACCATGAACTGGCTCAAAGAGTTGACTGCAAAGTTAATGTCCGGTCATGTGTTAACCAGATACATGAGCGGTCTGATAAGTTGGCGATACAATGTAGGATCAAACTCGTCTGACCCTAATGCATCAATCTTCCTCCAGTTAGAAACTAGAGGTATGGCCATAGGCTTGCAATCCACCATCTTGAAGAAGCACCATCTTGCATCAATCTTGCCATACTTCCCCTATCCAATGAAGAAGCACCTGTCTCTCTGCCAAACCTCCAAGCCTAGGAAGTAATGCATCAACTTAACGTCTTGCATCTCAAACTCAATTGTAAGGTTGGACTTGCAGTCGTCAATCAACCTCTCATCTCCTGTAAGAAAGAGATCATCTACATATAAGACCAGTATGAGAGGCACCACCTGACAAGAAGTACAGGTTGTGATCTGCCTCACTCCGCTGGAATCCCATCTTCCGTAGATAGTTGTATCCTCAAGTACCATGCTCAAGGTGCCTGCTTGAGCCCATAAAGAGCTCTCTGCAACCTGCATACATGCGTCTCCCTGTTCTCCACATCAAACGCCTCGGGTTGCTCAATGAATACCTCCTCTTGTATAACTCTGTTGAGGAAGGCAGTCTTGACGTCCATCCGATGGACACGCCAACCCATCTCTATTGCTAATGAGATAATGGTCTGAATAGAAGAATACATGGCAACTGGGGCAAATGTATCCTCATAGTCAATACCCTCCTGTGAAAACCGCTTTGCCACGAAGCGAGGCTTGTACTTCTCCACGCTTTCGTCTGCTACATGATTTACATTGTAGATCCATCTGGATCCCACCACCTTTCTACCTTGTGGACTTGGCACAACCTCCCATACCTGATTCTTCATGATTGAGTCATACTCCTCAACCATGACCTCCTGCCACACATCATGTTGTGCAGCCTCCTCGAAACCGGAAGGTTCGGAGTTGATCAATTCAGTCATCAATTCCATATAGCTAAGTCTCTTTGGTGGTTTGCAACCACCTCATGGAGCTCTGTGGAGGATTCATCTGCATGGAATCTTGAACTGAGGATCCTGTCCACCCGGCTCCCTCTGACTACCAGGACCTGTGCTCTGTGTCTGTACCTGTACCTGTACCTTTGGCTCCTCCAACTTGACCCCCGACTCCTGTGCTAGTTGTTCCTGTGTTGGTGAGTCCATAGATCCCTACAAGGATCTATCCTCATCAAACTGGACATCCCTGCTCACAATGATCCTCTTGCGAGCAAAAATATAAACTCTGTACGCCTTCGAAGTCTTGTTGTAACCAACAAGTAACCCCTTCTCTCCAGAAGGGTCCAACTTCTTCCTAGTGTCAGCATGAATGTGGCAATAGCAGACACTCCCAAATATGCACAAGTGGCTCACAGCTAGTCTAGTGCCTATGAAGACCTCTTCAGGTGTCTTCCTTCCCAAAGTTGTGTTCTAAATGTATATTGCAATCCTGTATGCCTCGGCCCAAAGGAATAGTGGAAAACCCTGATCAAATAGCATGGCCTTGGTTGCTCCTACCATTGTCCTATTCTTTATTTCCGGTACTCCATTCTGTCGCGGGGTATGAGGCACTATGTGCTCCTTCTTGATCCTTGCTTGTGGCAAATAAAACACTTGACCTTGGACATGTCAAGGTTCTTCTTACCACCCTTCTTTTTCTTTTCCTTACCCTACCTCTTCCTTGTCATGGATAGAACCTTTTCATCCACAATCTGTGGGGCACTACTGGATGAACCTGGTCCTTAACCCATGCAGTCTCCTCCTACACAAAATCATCTCACAACTTCTGTCAATCAGGGAGCTTCTCCATAGCCAAAACACCTTTAACAAAGGTGTCCCATGGCTTAGAAAAGGCATTGAGGGCTATCCAAACTAGCTCTTCATCCTCAGTCTTAGAGCCAACAGCTCCAACCTCGTCTTTGATCTATGTGAGCCTTGTGAGATAAGGCACCACTCCTTCACCCTTGGCCATCCTAGTACTGCGCATCCTCTCTTACAGCACCAGCTTCTAGTTTTCGTTCTTGCTCTAGTAAAGTCCTTCCAAAGCCTTCCACATTTCCAATGCGGTCTTCTTCCCAAAAAGGTGAGGGACTATGTGGTCCTTCACCCCATCCTAGATGATCAACATAGCTCTGGAGTCTAACTTCTTCCAAGTTACCAACTCTGTCGAATCTGTGGGCGCAACCTTCATGGAGTCAATGTGCTCCTCTGCATCACTGACATCTGGGATCCTTGTGATCCTTTTTTTCCAAGTAGGAGAGCTCTAAGCCCCTTGCAGTCTGTCCTCAACTCTCAACTATACGGCCATAGTAAAGTGTACCTGTCAAATCCTAGATCTAACCTCTAGGTTTGTGTCTTCAATAGATCTGCCCTTGATCTATCAATGTTGTTGCAAGTCTCTCAAATTTAGCTCAACTGAGCTCTGATACCATGTACTTTTTCCTTTAGAATTCAAACTAGGGATAAACAGTATATTTGATTTGTTACTGGAAACTGTTGACCCCATATTTACATAGGTGTCTGCAAACACAATACTGAAAGCATAGAGCACAAAACAGAGGATTAAAAGGTGTGATCTTCACATCAGTTTGAGGTCCACGCTATCATTCAAGCTCCTAGCATGGGTGGGCAACAGCCTTCTATGACTTCTAGCTCTATAGATGGAGAGGATCTTTCTATCACTTCTGGTCATTCCAAGGCAAAAGGTGCAAAGATGGGGACACTTATGAGAGTTTTTATCCCATGCCTGCAAAATATTCTTGGGATTATATTCTATATACGCTTTTCATGTAAATATTAATTTCTACAGGGTTGTTGGAATCATTGGCATTGCACAAAGTCTTTTGCTTGTTTCACTGTGTTGTCTCTGCACTTTTCTAACTGGTTTGTCCCTGAGTGCAATTGCAACTAATGGAGCAATGAAGTTGAGACATTGCTTTTAAAGGTGGCAGTTACTCCTTAGTTAAGTTAAGGAAAAAGTGGATCTAGGATTCACTTTAGATTTTTATTTTTATTTTATCTTTTTGAGAAATGAGAGCCTCTTTGGCTTTATAAAAAGCAAGGCTCTTTCTTTGTAGAGGATGGAGTTTTTTGGGCTGGGAGGATTTTTCCCTGGAGCTAATAAAGAAAAATATCATGTTGAGTTTTTGGGATATGTTGGGTTTCTCTGTCGTAGCTTCGGGTTTTCATTAAGTTATAGACCAAGCCAGCATAGAGGGCTATAATCTAGCACATTGGGCAAGCATTTGCGGCTGCCAAGTTGTTTGTCGTCGTTAGGTTCTTAGAGGTCTTGGAGTAATGAAAAGTAGTCAATTATACTTCCATTCTCCCGGCCTCTGGTTATGGAACGGACCAGCTTAGTCTCATTTCCACGAAACACAAAGCTCTTCTGACTCCATTTACCCTTCTGGTACTGGCACTGGCCTTCCCTCGAGGACTAATCCTCCCTTCCCTTCCCGCCCATCAATCCGAATCATTTTCCTTTTTGCTACCCGAGTTTCTCTAAGGAAGCCTCTTCAGATCACCCTGCCCTTAGCTGCACCTGCCTTAGAGATCCGAACTTAGGGAAACCCCCCTAGAGCTGGAGAAGAGCCAAACTGAAGCGAGGAGAGAGGTGTGGTGACATTGGCCTCTCGAGAGAGAGTTGTCGTCGAGCCGACACACCCGCGGTTTGGGCTTTCAGCACCCGCGTGCCAGTTTCGGGCGACAACATTTTTTCGCTGTTGCCGAGGACGAAGTCCAGTTCCCGGATTTTGAAGACTATGCTTCATTGACATTTGTGGGAGATTACATTGCAGATTCTTCCTCTCACATGGCGACTCCATGAAGGGACAGAGCCTTGGTCCTTTTGCAGATTTAAAAGATCTGATTGGGTGTAGAGGTGAGCACACTCAACAGAAGGCTTTCAAGCTCACCTTGGCGACTCCACAGTTTGGTATGAGGTATGGTTATATGCATTTTTCAGATTTAGTACCTCGTTATTGATTTATGGATGATGATACGAGAAAGCCGTGGGATATTTGGCGCGAAGCTTACAGCCCGCTGAATTTCTCAAAAATCCATGGATTCCCTAATCAATGTTATGACCGTGGGAAGGTGCATAACATTCTTCCCGAGTTCAATGGAAATGTTGGTGTTTCAGCCATCCATCATATTGCCTCTCTCTGCAAACTGATGGCTGATTTTAATGTTCATCATGAGGATGGTATTATGGTCGTTTTTGCTATAACTTTGGAAAGGGATGCAATGATCTGGTTCTATGGCCTCTTGGATGAATCCATAGATTCAGTGGCAAAGTTTTTCGAGAGGTTTCTCCTTCGCTGGCACGATGGAACGGTTAGAGACACGAGATATTAGTTACAACTTACAACTACAAGGTCGCATAACCAATAACTTTTTCATTGCCCCAAATAAACGTTTCCAAAAAATAAAACTTTTGAAATAAAAATAAGATAATGTTGATGAATTGAATGTTGTGAATTTAAACTTCCATACTATAACTTCTTCAAAGCAAAGGCCTCACCTTACATAAAAGAAACATAAACTCGTCTTTCAAAAGTTTCCCTCTTTTGGATGCAACATCTTGAGCCTTCTGTACCTGTATGATAAGCCAAAAATGACACTAACGTTTATGGGTGAAAACATGAAAATGGGAAACACTTTTGCTATTGAGCACCTTGCCAAAAAATATGATGCTCTCATCCCGAGGGTCCATCTTGAGCTTGAGGAAGAGATCCCAGATATGGCTATAATAGAAGACATTGAAGATGTGAAGCTGCCCCAAGTTTATGAACAGCTTCCTGATGAAAAGATGGAGCTGCCTCAAGTTCATTACACTGAAGGTAATACTATTTTTTCTGCAGATCAGCTTGAACAGTTTGACGATGAAGGGTTGTACGTAAGCCCTATCAACCAGTGGATAGAGGCTTCTTGTGCACGGTTTGACTCTGCCTAGTATAATCTCTTGTTGCTTAACAGTCTGATGTTTCAATTCAACTTCATTCATGAGCAGATTGCAAGGCATAGTTGTCTTATGATAAATATATCTTTGTTTCGTTCACTAACTAAGCTCAGAAAAAAGGAAGTTTGGCATGGAAAAGATGCTGGAATGGCTTCATTCGTTGTATGCATACACTTAACAGTTTCTAGAGTCATGTTAAGAATAAGTAGGTAGGAAGAAAAATAAGCTCTTGCATGAGCATTTAAATTTTCAGTATGTTCTTTGTTTTGTAATAAAGTATGGGATGTGAATGAATCCATCCCATCACTTCTTTCTTTCAAGTTGATCTGCGAATACTCAGAGAATGCTGAGGTTCTCGTGCGCTCTCTCCAAGAGCACGCATCCCCCATGGAGCTAGATGTTGACCCCATATTTACATAGGTGTCCGCAAACACAATACTGAAAGCATAGAGCACAGAGCAGAGGATTAAAGGGTGTGATCTTCACATGAGTTTGAGGTCCACGCTATCATTCGAGCTCCCAGCATGGGCGGGCAACAGCCTTCTGTGACTTCTAGCTCTATAGATGGAGAGGATCTTTCTATCACTTCTGGTCATTCCAAGGAAAAAGGTGCAAAGATGGGAACACTTATGAGAGTTTTTATCCCATGCCTGCAAAATATTCTTGGGATTATATTCTATATACGCTTTTCATGTAAATATTAATTTCTACAGGGTTGTTGGAATCGTTGGCATTGCACAAAGTCTTTTGCTTGTTTCACTGTGTTGTCTCTGCACTTTTCTAACTGGTTTGTCCCTGAGTGCAATTGCAACTAATGGAGCAATGAAGTTGAGACACTCTTGGATGCAATTCCTGAAGCTCGAATATTCAAAGAGAGTGCAACAATGATAGAAGCTCTGTCACCATCAGCACCTAGTTCACAGATCGAGGTTTTAAACAGTCCATGTTTACATGATCTTCAAGTCTATGGAGTTCTTGTAACTGTTGTTCTATGCCTCGTTGTTTTTGGTGGGGTAAAGATAATCAACGGAGTCGCTCCAGCATTCTTAGTAACTGTTTTGTTGACAGTGTTTCTAATTTTCATTGGCATCTTTTCAGCATCTTATCGCAATCTTTCTTCTGAGATCACTGGTTTGAGATTGAGCACTTTCAAAAGAAATTGGGGTTCTGGATACTAGCATACCAGTCAAGCCGGAATTCCTGATCCAGATGGCATCGTTTACTGGAACTTCGAGGCTTTACTTGGACCTTTTTTTTTCTGGCAGTGATTGGTGGATTTCCCAGGTATTACAGTTCAGATCCGACAAAATACACAGTTATGAAATATAGCAGATCTTCATCAAAGTAAAGTCTGTGAGTCGGCGGTATAGTGCCAATAAGGTTCACGCAAGAGGTTGATGTTTATATTGATTACATGGCTTAGCTCTCTCACCTTCATTGACAACTTCAAGCCTTCCAACGACTATTTATGCACTGCAGAATAGCTTGTAGCAGCTTTCTTATCGAAATCTGGATTCGCTCACGTTGACAATGCTTAATCAGACAAAGCTATTTTTCACTGCACTTTTCATGTACTTGATTTTGGGGTAACTTGAGAGAGATTGACTGAAGTAGCTGTGATAATCATTTGTACGTATTTAGCTGAGCACAATCTCTTGCAGGCAGAAGTAGTCACTTCAACAAGTTGGAGCCCTAGTTTTATTGATCTTTGTTGCCTTTCTCCTCAGCATCGGTCAAGGCTCTGGTCGTGGTTCCAAAGGAGTTGATTCTGAGCAAGCATTTCTTCTTGGCATTATACCTATAATAGCTGCATCTGTGCTATCGGGTTTAGCATCCTTACTCTGTCAATGGGCATCACAGGTGAAGCAAAGGAGTTCATATTTAATGACAATAGAAATATCAGCCATTATTTTTATAAACGCCGAAGCTTGGGGCTCAAATCAAAGCTTGAGCGGAGATCCGGAGATCTGGATAAATTGCCCATGATCTCTATCCGGTTTTAAGCATACAAAAACTATTTAGAATCAGTACCATTTACTGGGATGAGTCGTTTCCTTTTTATAAAATTGAGGAATCTGTTGCTACGTGGAGATTGGATCCAAAATTAGTTGTTGGCCCGTTTTTTACCGACTGGTGAAAATCACGATGAAGCCGTCAAAGTGGAGAGGATTTCCAACTATCGCAGTTATGCTTGCGCTATATAGAGTGTTGATTGGTGATTAATTGAAGGATTCAGTCCACCATCACATCGCCAGTCGACTGCTGTGGAGAGAACCACCGATTGATTACATGTATCTTCACCAACAAGTTTCATAGTCGGCGGGGAGGAAAAATCTGGCTTACTTATTGCTTAATTGATTTGCCTCTGGATCGTTTCAATATAAACCTATAAGATAAGCTGGACCGTAAGGCGGGCTCAGGTTAGGAGTCGTTCGGATTTTCATTAAGTTATAGACCAAGCCAGCATAGAGGGCTATAATCTAGCACATTGGGCAAGCATTTGCAGCTGCCAAGTTGTTTGTCGTCGTTAGGTTCTTAGAGGTCTAGGAGTAATGAAAAGTAGTCAATTATACTTCTATTCTCCCGGCCTCTGGTTATGGAACGGACCAGCTTAGTCTCACTTCCGCGAAACACAAAGCTCTTATGACTCCATTTACCCTTCTGGTACTGGCACTGGCCTTCCCTTGAGGACTGATCCTCCCCTCCCTTCATGCCCATCAATCCAAATCATTTTCCTTTTTTCTACCCAAGTTTCTCTAAGGCAGCCTCTTCAGATCACCCTGCCCTTAGTTGCACCTGCCTTAGAGATCCGAACTTAGGGAAACCCCCTAAAGCTGGAGAAGAGCCAGCCTGAAGTGAGGAGAGAGAAGGTGTGGTGACATTGGCCTCTCGAGAGAGAGTTGTCACCGGTCGGCGCGCCCGTGGTTTGGGCTTTCAGCACTCGCATACCAGTTTCGGGCGACAACAGAAACCACACATGAATTTCTTTTACTAGTATTGCAACGAAAAGTAAATACTGAGAAACGTGTACAGCAATCACATAAATATAGACACAGTATTTTGGGTATGGAAACCCCCGTATAAAACCCAAGATGGGAAAACCAGTGCAACAGTCAGATATGAAATTTTTATCAAGAAAATATGGAACAGTCACAATCCAGCAATTTAATCCACCCAACCTGGCAAAACGATCCTCTGCAAAATCACTGGGCAAACCCAACAACAAGCCACGACCCCTGCGCTGTTGTATGGCCCCTGCGTCAGTAGTACGACCCTGTTGTACAAATCCATACAAGATGACGTCAACAGTACGAAATCCATACGGCAGCTGTACAGGCTTCCTCTGTTGTTGTATGCTCCTCCCTCTGCGTGATTTGTGTGGTCCAACTCTCTGCCTGGTAGCTCTGTGAATCTCGCGGATGAGTGTTCCTCCGTCTTCTTAGCAATCTTCTCTGTTTGACTTCTCCTCTGTGTGTATCTCACCTGTGTATGTGTCATCTCCACCAAATCTCCTTTTAACTCAATGGCAAAGCGAAAACCCTAACCCTCACTATGGATCTATGTATGTGATCCTCCGATGAAAGCAATGGCCAAGATTAGATTAGCCATTACTGAAGTTCATATCACTTTTCACTTTATAAAAGTGATTCCATTAAGTCAAAATCAAATTAGAATAATTAATGGATTTCCTTAAGTCCAAACTTAGGAAAATCACATTAAATACATTTGGCTTCCTATTTAATGTCTTCTTAGCATGCAAGGATACATGCAATGCTAGAAGACCTTCCTTGCTGTCACTTTCTAACATCTCATTCCTAAATTAGAGAGAGAGCTCTCATTTTAATGGACTTTTGGCTCTTACACTGAGATAATAGAAAAAACTTATTGAGCAGATTTTGTGTCTCTTATTGTGGATTGTCCGAGATTTGTGATTGCATGTTATTTTTCCTTTACACTAGAAGAAAATTTTGGTTGTTCTTGCATTATTGTGGTGATTTCAACTTGCGTACAGGGACAGCGATTTGAATGAGGGCGCATTAGTGGAGAGAACCCCTTCTCTCTCTCTCTCAACTCGTTGAACAACAGGGAGTTCCTCTTGTATCTTTGTATCAATTTTTATCTCTCTAAATTTCTTGTATGTGATTGTCTCTCTCTCTCAAAAATCAAATTGGCTGATTTGTTGTTGGTTTGGAAAAAGGAGGGCGCAACTACTCACTTGGGCGAATTCAAATAGAGTTGGAACTTCACCATTGTCTTCTTAGTTGATCTCCGTTGGGAACAAATTGTCACTATCTCAGCATCTCTCAAGAAAGCAAGTCATCATCCTTTTTATTGTTTTCATTTCCATTCCATCTGTCGGTAAAAATAATCACTTCTCTAAAACCCTTTAAAAATTTCGTAAGTCACATAGCTAAGAACTAGAAAAATCCGACACTTGGGTCTTTGTAATCATAATCCAAAACCTCTAGAAGCTTAAAGACATATTATTTTGACTCAATTTTCCCTTTGGACTTGGCATTGGTCTTTTAGTGATGCACCCCTCTTGTGTCGGTGACTATAGTTCTGGTTTATGACTTGACTTTGCTTGTGGTCTTTTGCCATTGCCCTTATCTTTCATCCAAGCAATAAATTTAAGTGTTAGGACAACTATATATTTTGTTTCAAATCCTACCTTCGTCCATTTCCAATTTACTAAGCTAAACACCCTTGGGTAGCAATTTGTTCATCCACACCTAGCACTCAATTAACCTGGGTCTTCTACTGATTTCATAGCTATTGAAGATCAATTATTTGAATTTATAATTTTGCATCTTTTTTATCGCAACTCAATCCATCTAATCCTCCCTCGGTAGCATTTTCTTTGTGACCTAGAGTTTCATCAGCAAGGTATCCCTTCTTTTCCTAGTTGCATAGCTCTTAGGGTGTCCTGTCTATTTGGTTCTTTCCGCAAGGAAAGGCCAAGGTCTCCCCCTTAGCCTTCTCTCAGTTGGCTTAAAGCGACGAAGGTCCTGATTGGTGTGACAGCCAGTCCACTTCTGGTGATCAAGATCCTCGAAGGTAATCTCTTTAGCAGTCTGTCCCCTCTACCATCCTGGATAGGATATTCCTTAGGGGAAGTTACAAGTTGAGTGATAACAACACCATGAAAGATATGTCCATTAAGCTCCAAAAGAGAGAGACCACTCAAAATCCAACCATGACAAATGAAGAAGAGAGCAAAGCCTTATATAGGTTTAAGCTCCCCTTCCTTCTACAATAAAATAATAATAAGACCCTAGATCTAACCTAGGATGGAGTAAACAAACCAAAATACTCCAACTATTATAACATTATGCATGAAATAAGGTGGACAATGCCACAGCTCCCCTTCCTTCTACAATAAAATAATAATAAGACCCTAGATCTAACCTAGGATGGAGTAAACAAACCAAAATACTCCAACTATTATAACATTATGCATGAAATAAGGTGGACAATGCCACATGTACAAGCTCCAACCCAAGAAAAGTCTTAAGAAGGAGGGTGCATCCATCAAATGAGGATGAATGATGACAAGAGGAAGTAAAACCTAGGCTCCAAAGGCTCTCTAAAGGTAGCGCTCCAAGAAAAAGGCCTCATAGGGTGGAGTGCTTCCTCAAATAAGATGAATGCTCTCCATGAAAAGGTTCCAAAAGGCATGCGTGGCAAAAATACAGTGCATCTCTTTAAATAATTGTTTTGGAATTGCTAACTTCCACGACATTTATCACATTTTCTATTATAACCACTTTTCGGAAATCCCACAGCCACTCTGCATCTACTGGCGTTGACATGGCACATTGTTGGGTACTCTGTCAAAAGATAATGGCTCTCAAAGCTAGGATGCCCCTCCAAAAGGCTCAAGATGATTTCCACATGCCAACAATAGTCCTTCAAGCAAGGATGTCACCTCCAAATGGCTCAATATCCCAAGGGTCAAACCTCAACATATGTGCAATGATGTCCACATATTAACCAATTCAACCTCTGATGCCATCTCATCAATTCACTTGTGGAAGATAAGTCCATGAAAGAAGGGACCATCAATCAACAAATAAATCATCAACCTCAAGAGAAATGTGTCCACAATAGATAACCAACCCATGAGGAAGGGAACAACCCCTTCTACAACACACCAAAATGCCACCACACATGCCACAAGAGAGAAACAAGGAGGGCACTCAACAAAGAGGGTACCCAAAAGCACTATGGTGCCATGTATGTGCCAAGGATCAAGAATGCTCCACAAGAAAGTGATGGAAAACCATGTTATGATCCAAACAAGGGCCTAGGAACAAGAGCACTTTAGAAGAAAATCATCACAAGGAACTCATAAGCATGAAGCTCATCAAATGATTAATAGCGCTAAGCAAGAAAAGGCCCCACGTGTCACCATATCATCCATACAATCCAACAAGTGTGTGTCGGTATGTCTTGGTGCCCCTTGAGGAGCCCCTGAGGGTTAGATGTCAGTCATTGTCAAAGGAGACATTTTGACATTGTCCAAGCCCAAGTCTGAAGCCCTTGGAGCCCTTGGGATAATGGCAAAATCCCTGAACACCCTATAGAGTGTTTAAGTACCCCTAGTTGTTTCCTTGGTTCCCCAGCACAACAACCTTGCCCTATTACCCTAGAAAGTGTTCTTGGTGGGTTGAAAAAGTTGCAAGAATCCAAATGACCCTTTCAGTGGTCATTTGCGTTTGATAAAGGTCATGGTACCCTAGGAGAAGCCTAGGCACCCCACACCTTGATGGTTATGTGTCTTCACTTATGGTAACTTTATTGACCTAACAAACTACCCTAAAACCCTTACCCTTAAGCCTAGATTCTACTCTACATGCCTTTCCCTTGAAACACTAATAATACCCCAACTTTATACAAAGATCCCCTATATATAAAACACTAATAAAAACTTGCAACAAGTAATAAGTAGTAAAAGATAATTAAAATAACATTAAATTAAAGTGCTAAAACATCTTATAATGACTTAATAAATTACTTAAAAGCCTACCCTAAACTTCCATTTATGAAGATTAACCCCCCTTTATTTTTTAATTAAGACTTGTTTTAATTAAATACCTAAAACTAATACTTAAAGAATTAAAACATGTTTCTTAATAATTAATAAAACAATTTAAATTTAACAATTTACTTAAAAGAATTAAAAAACTTACCAGCTTACAAGTTATTTAACCCTCCTACGAAGTCAGCCCCATTAATAGTTGCTTTCAATGTTGTAACTAGTATTAAAACCTTTTTATTAGTAAAATACTGATTCACCCCCCTCTCAGTATATCAACAGAAGGGGACAGCCCCTTCTACAACACACCAAAATGCCACCACACATGCCACAAGAGAGAAACAAGGAGGACACTCAACAAAGAGGGTACCCAAAAGCACTATGGTGCCATCTATGTGCCAAGGATCAAGAATGCTCCACAAGAAAGTGATGGAAAACCATGTTATGATCCAAACAAGGGCCTAGGAACAAGAGCACTTCAGAATAAAACCATCACAAGGAACTCATAAGCATGAAGCTCATCAAATGAGTAATAGCGCTAAGCAAGAAAAGGGTCCACGTGTCACCATATCATCCATACAATCCATATAAGTGACAAAAGACAAGGGCACTCATGAAGAAGATGATCAATGTGACACATGAATGAAATGCACCATCAAACCCTCATAGAATCATCCATATCAAAAGCCAAAATCATGAGGTCACATCCCATAGCTGAGCCACGACATGAAGATCCATATGCTAGGGCATCATCCACATCATCATAGTTGAAGCAATAATCTAGCATAAAAGAACCTAGGCCATCCCAAAGCTCCATCAACTTGTCATTACTACCTGCTGAAGTTGTGAAAATATTCACATGTGGATACCCATGCAAAACATGGGGTAACATTGGGCATGCTTCATCTCCCCATTTGAGCATCCCAATATAAAGGGATCCCAAAGAAATCATCTTCCTTGATAGGTTAATTAGAGATTTTATGTTTCCTTTTGATCATTAATTCCATTAGAATGTAAATAGGTTGCATCACATGCTAACCATCGATCTTCCATATGCACATGCACATGAAGTTGTGGTTGCAAAATGATCGTGAGACCAATTCATAACATTTTCTTTCTTACAAGTTTTCCTTTGTCCCTCTTTGTTAGCTTCTTTCCTAATTCTCACCTATATTTAATCTCAAATCAAGATTATTGTCACAAATTACAATACTAGTTTAAGCAATGGTTCTACTTCAAACATCAATGATTTTTACATATATGTAGTCTATCATCAATAGTTTGTCTTTTACTTTGTGAAAGCCATTTCAAGGTAAAATTAGTTTGGGCATATTTAAGCAATAACTAGCTTCAAAGGACCTCCCTGGATGATAATCACAGACTTGTAAATATAGATTAGGAGAAGCAATGTAGTAGCCATCTTGGCTTCTTAGGAACAAGGAAGGCAATAGAATTTTTCTTACCATAGTGGGGGAACTACGGGACTGATAAGTAAAATCAAAAAAATTTCCTGTAGGTCCGCGTGAAATGGCAATAGGTAAAATGCTCTCTGGAGGAACAATATGGCCACAAGAGAAGAAGTGCAGTCGATCTGGTGGTAGGTGAGGAAATAATCGTTCCTTCATCTCTTCTACTGGCTGAAGTGTTCCACCTGCCAGAACAACAGTGTGGGCTTGATCTACAATCTGCCAAAATATATAAAGATCAATTAATTCCAATTCGTGTATAAATATTACATCTAACAGCGCAAAACTATGATCCACAAGACAATAGAAGAAAAACATGAACAGAGGCCATCCAATTACAATACCTCTGCAAAAAGCTTCTCTGCATCGAGCATCACAAACTTAAGGGATCCTTCTTTATATTCTTCTAGACTAGTTGTGTTTCCCTTTGAAATTATAATTCTGCCATCACTGTCAGCATTTGTTAATGCAAGCAGAAAATCGGCCAATGTGTGAAAACTAGATAGTGCACTGCTTCCAGCTCCAACATTCCAACCTGCAGTATGCTGAGATTGCAAAGACTCACCCTGTGGAAGGATATGTTTCTCCCCATAGCTGCTTACCTAGAAGCCAAAGTACAGGGAAAGAATCTCTTCAACATAACTGGATGAATAAATTTAAATAGTAAATTTAAATTATACAAGTCTCTGAACTCATACCTTATGAATAATATTGCTTTCTTTCATGTAGCACTGCAACTTAACCAAGTTGATATTGTCAATATCAAGTGAAAATAGGAACTCATTTATTGTCATAACCAAATCATCTCTTGTATTCTTTTCACCCGTTTCAAAACTTCTACCATTAACCTGGCCACAAGAAGATTGATCACGCATATCCTTCTGCTGATTGCCTGATAAGCATTGCAGAAATGCTTGGATAAGCACCATCAGCATTTGTATATACCGTCTATTGCCAGCTCCCAAGCAGTTCCTGAACTTTTCCAGATAACCTTTAAGGTGAGAGTTCGCAAGTTGAAGCTGGATGCAATCATGTACCATTCAGAATTTTGACACAATTTTAACACTCAATAGTTTTGATGTATGTTGGAAAACCTCATCCTCCAACTCAGAAAGTAAAAATGCCAAAACCAACAAAGAAATTTAACCTGTGAGATAGTGATTTGTGAGTTATGCATATTAGTGAGAGAGTCAACAAGGTTGTGTGCCTCATCTATCATGACAATGCTGTCCTTCAAGTTAACTCCAAGAGATTCACGGGCAGACTTAAGGAGCAAAGACTGATAAGGCAGTACAACAAGATTAGCTGATGATATCAGAGCTCGAGACCCATAGTAAGGACAGGTGCCAAGTTTGCGTCCCAGGTAAAGAAGATCCTCAATATCTAAAGCCTGCTGATTAACTTCTTCTTTGAACTGTTTCTGAAGTTTTTGCTTCCTTAACATGGGGCATCCAGACGTGGTTTTTTTAATCTTTGCCTCTCCATCTAGAACAATCTGCCAAGTAAAAACAACCATCTTATGATTCAAATAATAGCAATTTATGATGGCTTTCAAAGTTGTTGAGAAAGGTCTATAACACAATGATATACAATTGAAACGGGCAGTTCCTGTTCATTTACTAAATATCTAGAATAGATAACAGAAATCCATATAGGACAAAATATAACTGAATAATTGAATAATGAGATGATATGATTACAATTTACAATACAATGAGAGCACTATAAATATAACTCCTAAAGGCACCTTGGTGACTGTTCATGAAGGGTTGCATCCCTTAGTCATCTTTCATTACTAGTGTTTATTAATTAATTATTATTATTTATTAATGTTGGGTATTTATATTTATTTAATACTTATGTTTGTTACAACAATATAGGTAAGGGGTTGTGGGAGAGACGGTGTTGTGGAACCGAGATAAGTGTTGAAATATTGTAACTTCAAAGGATATTCTAAATGTATTGTACTAATGTAACCCAAGGGAAATGTTATTATTCCTCCGACAGGGTGTTACTATTGTATTTGGTCATCATAGAGTCATGACGTAAAGCCTCCTCTTGTGTCGGGTCTTTAGCACCCTAATTAATAATATAATATACTGTTTTTTAGTATTCCTAGGTGAAGTCGGCCCAAACAGTTTATTGGGGCCGACTTGTCTAGTGCAAAAAGTCAACTGACAATTAGTATAAATAGAGGAGTTGTGGTTCTTATTTGTACACACTCACTCACTTGTGTAGCGCATAGGAGAGAGAGAGAGACATAACAGAAGGAGAAAACCTATTTTTGGGTTTGTCTTTTATGCATCTTATACAGAGGAAGTTTTTGCTGGGTTTTCTTCCCCATGAGGGTTTCCCAGAATAAATCTTTGTGTTCTTTTGTGTGGTTGTGCTTGTCTATCTTTCAGTAATATTTTTGGTTATGGTTATGCTGTTATGATGCTAAATGTTATAAGAACTGATATAACCATCAAAACTTAACATGGTATCAGAGCCACCCTGAAATAAGTCATTGTGCAGCCGAAACAGTGCTACAGCGACAGCTATTGAAGATTAGGGTTTCATGCTTGAAAACCCTAAAATACTAAAACTAGTAGTTTTGGTAGATTCGCTATATCTCGAGATTGGAGAAGACTCAGGAGCCGAAACTTTTACAGGCCGAAGATAAATTCCTGATGTACCCTATGTAAAAGTTTCTGCCTCAAATTCGCTATATTCTGGGAGATATGATTCCTCCAAGTTAGGGTTCCAGCCTCTCCCAGGATTCAGCCTTAAACAGGTGACCTAGGGTGAATTGGATGGGAGGAACACATCCAACAACCATATAAGAAAGGCTCTGCGCTTACATCTGATCATGTGGAAACACATCCCGTAGTTACATATGGCTCTGTACTTACATCTGATCATGTGGGAACACATCCCGCAGTCACATCAGAATGGATCTGCACTTACATTTGATCATGTGGAAACACATCTCTCAGTCACATCAAAATGGCTCCTGCACTTATATCTAACCATGGAAGGAACCAATCCTACCATGTCAGAAAGGCTCTCAGACTCATCACCTCCCCTTGGAGGGAACCTCGATCTGGAGAACACCAAACTTCTCCCTGAAGTACTCGAACTTCACTCTAGCCCTTTCTAGCATAGAATCACATTAGGGCTAATTATGTCCAAGGATAACCTGCGAGCTTCGCCAGGACCAATTACATCCGAGGACAACCTACAGGACCGTTTTACGTCTGAGCCACCTACGAGCTTCGCCAGGATTTTATGCTCAAACAACCTGTCTCACTGGCTATGCTAGAACTCCCTCTTTCGAGAGATCTCGATCTGGATCACATACTGGAGTTTCATTGCTCCTCTTTGATCTCATACTGAAGCAGCACCCCGAAGTGCTCTTCCTATCAATGGCACTGTCCAATCCGAATCCACATAACCCTCCAGGTTAATCTTCTGATTCGCATCATACTTGAGCACATACTCAACTGTACCCTTTAGGTACCTCACTGCATGCTTTGCAACCATCAAGTGAACATGTCTCAATGTGTTCACAGCAAAGCAAATATTTGGTCTCGTATTCGTCAAGTACATCAAGGAACAAATCATCCGACAATACATCGTGGCATCAACCGACTCTAATGAAGCAACACTCAATAGCTTCAGGTTCGATGCCATAGATGTGGTCATGGCCTTACAGCCCATCATCCCGAACCTCTTCAGGATCTCTACTGCATACTTCCATTGTCCCAGGGAGATTCCATCTGCATTCTGCCACACCTCCATGCCTAGAAAGTAGTGCATCATATCCAAGTCCTTCATCTCGAACTTGACAGCAAGTCTCCTTGCAACTTTAATGAGTTCCTATTTTCTGTCAAGAACAAGTCATCGACATATGACAGGAGCATCATTGGTCTTCCATCTTCAACCTTGAAGCAAAGGTTGGAATCCGCTTTACTCTCAGTAAAGCCTAGAGTCATCAGTAAGCTATCCATCCTGTCGTACCATGTCGAACCTCGGGATCTTCTGTAGTCACTCCCTCTTAAGCGGAGTGTTGTCCGCCGATTGCACACCAGCAGCAAAAACTTTCTGAAAGCTGTCTCCTCACTCAGGAAAGTGGGAGAGGTGTGACCTTGGGGGCAAGCACAACGCTAGGTACTGTCACCTACTCCTAGCTCCTCCGTTTAGGCTAACTCCTAACGAAGCCAAGGGGGGTAGTCCCTACAAAAGAGTTTCTATGGCTCTTAAGTTGTTAAAATGTTTTAATGGTTACGGATGCGGATGGGTGTTGTTTAGGAGTTATTGTAGTTAAATGTGTTTGTTTATTATGAGTTTGACACATAAATCAAAGCAATCCACGTTGCTAGCAAGAGATTAAAAGATAAGCAATAATTCAAGACTTCAGAAATATGCATTCATAGATAGAAATTAAAAAGGCCACAGACAATTGATCCAAATATAACAATTATGCAGATTAAAAGACTAGTGCCTTATGGAGTCAAAATACTGAAATGTGTAAGGAAATTAACTGCAAGTCTTGAAATAAAACTAGTGAATATTAGGTTGTGCAAGTGCTCTTGGTATATTTTTAAGGATTTTAAGTGATCTTGCTTATGGTGTCAACGAAGGTTCGTCAAAAGCCGGGAGAATATTCCAAGTTTAATCTGTTGAAGGCATGACGGCCCGCCCAGTAACCCAGGCTGGTATCGCGAAGATTGACCAGCTAGCTGAGAAGCTTAGACAACGGGGAATTTCGGCGCCTATACTAAGAAGAACTTAGGAAAATTCCCTACAACGCTGGTGCGTTGGTTATGGGGTTTAAATTTTATTACGTTTCTCTTGCAAAATTAGAAATCCAATGTCGTTTCTGGGTACTCCGATTTTGAAGTCGGTCAGAGCATACTTCGGCAAGGAGAAAACGAAGTTAATTAATTATGGGGGTGTGCGTTGCAAATTTTATTAAGTTAATTAATTAAGACTCTCTGACAGAGAGCACTCTTGACCTTGTCTTATGACAAAGGTTCAAGAGACTTATCTAATCTAAATGCCTAATGCAAGGATATGCAATTCTAACAATGCTCTCCGATAGAGAGTGCTCTTGACTTGTGTTACTGCAAGTTCAAGAGACTTAATTAATTTGTTAAAAAAGAAAAGTAAAGATCTAAACTACCCAAGAGTCTCTTTCAGGCTTTTTAAGGCCCTAATCGAGAAAGCAAGGGGGTAAGCAAAACTATATCAAAAAAGCAAAGAAACTATGCATTAGCCAAGTAAATAATCAAAGAAACATTTTTTACTTCACTTTTCATGGATGATAAACTAATCAGCAATTAAACTATCTAACTTTAATGAAAAAATAAACTTTTAAAGATTATGAACTATTCTATCCTACTTTTAACAAAACATGAAGCAAAGCATGAAAATGGGGAGACGATACAAGCTTCCCCCAAATGGGGGAAGAAGGGTGTGGGAGCCGTAATCCCACTTGCTCTTTATTAATTTGGTTACAATGCTCTCCTTTTGCTACCTTTTTTGCTTCTTTATTTATTCTTGGAAGGCCTTTGGAGCAATCTGCAGAAGGGAAAAAGAAGAAGAGGGAATTTATGGTTTTTTAGGGCTTGCTTCTTCAGAATTTCGCCAGCATTTCCGTTGTACCTGTCACAAAAGTAAAAAATCAGCAAGCATGTATTGTTAAAATATGGTAGGAAAGACAATGCAAAAAAATTAAAATTAAAAATTTGAAGAAAAAAAATTTATACTTAGAAAATTTTTAGAATTTTTACATGCAAAGCATAAAATGTTTTCCTAAATCTAATGAAGGAAACTAGATCTAGCAAAGGCCCTAAAAACAGATCTAGAATAGTAAATATTTGAAATTTGGATCTATTTTATGAGCAAGTACAAAAAATTAAAAAAGAAGGGTAAAGAAAGAAGTTTCTTGTGGATGGATCACAAGAGATGGAGGAAGACTCCGGCTTTCTTTCGAATGGGAAGAAAACAATCTTGTAGGCACTGCAATTACAATATGTTAAATGGTAGGTTGCTTGAAGCTTGGGCTGGATGTAGCTGAACTCGCACCCTTCTTCAACCTGTGACCTACTAATACCAAAACTCAGATAGAAGTGAGATCATATATATGAAAAGTATACGAAGGAAATTCAATTGAGATCAATACTACGTATAACTAACTACTCATATTCATCAAGATTAGAACCTACTTTGCATAAATAACTGAATTGAAACTACAAACAGCTACTCTATTGTGCCAATAGTGGCCCTCTTGAGCTTAACACATAAATAGATCTCATTCAAGTAAAAAAGAGTAAAGGGTTTAGAAACAGTATCACCTCAATCATAGAACATTCACCACATGCAAAGAGAGATGGACCTCCAAAGTCGAAAATCTTATTAATCAAATGTAAGCAAAGCTTAATACAATTTTTGCAGAGTAACTCCAACACAAAAGTTCCATCCGAATAGAGCTAAAGGAGCCTCTATTTATACAATGAGAGAAGACCCAAAACCCTAAAACCAAAAGCCCTAACCTAACCGGCTTGGCAGCTAACTGAGAGCCCAGACCTGAAGATCAAGAGTTAAGAGTGAGGGGAGGCCTCCACCTAGGCAAGGCACCTCCACTCCAACCCTAAACACTGAAGACAAGCAGATGAGGAGGCCACACGTGTGAAGACACCCTCTTGAGGAGAGAGGGGCGTGAGCTAGATGATGAGGGCGTGAGCTTATGGAGGAACCACCTGCTAGGTCTAGAGGAGCTGTAAGCTAGGTATGGAGGAGCCATTGCCTAGTAATCATCAGTGCAAGAACCAGTCCCGCCTCGATCAAAACATCAATCCAATGGATGCTCTCCACCCCCGTCAATTCGTGAGCCAACTGAAGAGGGCGATTTTGCTAAGTAAAGGTGTCATGAATACTCACTGAATGCTGACTGAAGCTACCTTCTGTTAACTCAATTCATCATAAATGCACATTGCCATGTCATTTTGCATTTCATTTCGCCGAATTCGAATTAATTTGGAGAGATTTGGATTTTCTCCAAAATAATCACATTTTTTATTAATTAATCAATATTTCCCCAAAACTGACTTTTATGAGAAAATATGCGTTATGTGGCCAAATGATGATCTGAAAGTTGGATCTGACTGGCTGACTGATCAAGAATGATTTTTGGCTTAGGGTTAGAGCCTTCAATCACTGAATTTGGGTTCCGGATGACTAACTTATTACAAATTGAATTTTTCCATTTAAATCATGGAAAAATTTAATTAAAAACTTAGGAAAAAATTAAAAATTTTAAAAATAAAAAATAAAAAATTTTGACGCGTCCGGTAAAAAAATTTCGGAAAAAATTTTGAGGGTCCTAGTGACTTAGGACATGACCATGCTCTATTCTAATAATGCCTAGCAGGTTTATATACGCTCAGTTGGGCTCTAATAACCCCCCAAGGCCCAGAATTCAAAATTGGGCATTCCAGCTTTGGAGGAAGCGGAAGAAAACCTCGTCAATTATACTCGGCTATAGGCAAAGCATAACTGTCAAGGGCAAAAAACTCCCTGGAATACCTTAGTTGAAATTCTACGTCTTAGGAGACGGAACCACTCAAAACACCCTACTAGCACATTTTATTACAAACCCCACGGGGCCATGGTCAAAATTATTCAAATAAAAAACTGACTAGCCAAAACTGGCTAGACACAAAGGCGGATCATCTAATACACTGGAAACAAACATTGGTCATGTTTGTCAACTGGCGGCTCCTCAGCTAATCCAACTATGGTACAAAAGAGTTGGCAACATGGAGCATCATTCTCCCTCTGTCTTTCATACTCTATGCACTGAAACATTATGTACCGAAGTGACAAGTAGCTTCCTCTGCTACTAATATTCTATGTATCCATCTAGGTTAACTGGATACCAAGATCCTCTATCTTGAACTTTTTTCAAAAGTTCTTCTCGCACCCATCTGTGAGCTTGTCATCCTCTATAGGCTTTCATCTTCAAGCTTGTAGCAAAGGTTAAGATCTTCATCACTCTAGGTGATCTTCAAACTCCTCATGTATGTGTTATCCCATGGGTGCCTTCTGAGCTCATACAAGGCCCTCTTTCATTTGCACACATGATTCTGCCTGTCATGTGTATTTCTAGTGGCTGCATATGTCTCTTCGTAATCTATGCCTTCTTTCCGTGAGAAACCTCATGCTACGAATCTTGCCTTGTATCCCACGATGTTTCCATCTACTGCATGATGCAACTACGAACTTCCCTTCAGGTCTCAATATTGCATCCTAGACATCATTCTTCTTGAACTGGTATTCTCCTTCCCTTTCTTCTTGGCTACTTCTTCATAGCTGGAAGAATCTGCATCAATGGTGTAACTCAATAGTGTCACATAACTGCATTCGTCATATTATTCTTCATTCTTGGATTATTTCTCGAACTGTCATCACTTGTTCTTCGGAACAAGTCTCGTCCTTCTTTTCTTGTAGGTGATTGTACACGATTTTTCCTACAAGTCAAATGCATTTGGATGGTTAGAAACATTTCATAAGGCATATTCATAATGGCAAATTCTTATGCATAAATATATGATCAGGCAACTATTTTATCCAATACAACATTCATCCATATCTCACAGAAACTTCCTAGATGCCTTCCATCTCTACCAAGACAACATTGAGATTGTGCACTAATCCAATATGTCAGCAAAGAGGTTTCATTCTAGATAAGTAGCAATGGAGAGTTGTATAGCACCATGAGCTACTTACCCATCACATGCATATTAGTAGTATATTGTCATTAATGCAAACATTCTATCATGCATAATACATCAACTGAATATAAACAAATGCATAACAAAACAATATCATGAAATGACAATTGAATACTTATCTTTATTTGTTTCGTGGGTAGACTTCTTCTTTCAGCTTTCTACTTCATCATCTTCTTCATTCATGACATCATCATTTCTTATCCAAATGCTAAGATGGATAAGAGGTTCTTCAAGAATTGAGTTCTTCATATTTCTCATCGCTTGAGGCATCTTCTTTGGATCGTGAGAGCTTGATCTTCTATTGCTCCCATCTTCTCTTTCTTATTATGACCCGAGCTTCTTCTTGTGTGCACTCTTCCCAGAGTCTGCTGAAAGTAATCACTTCCTTCTGGCACACATTCCTCGAATGAATGAATCCCATGATCCTGGGAGGCCATTCAAGGTGGTTATCACAACTTCTGCGTTCTCCACTTATGTAGGTGTCCAATTCATTTTCTTCAAGAACCAGTGAGATCCAATACTTCTATGCTTGGAAGTTGTCAGCTTCACCAAGCTTGTCATCAAGCGATTTGAGGTGTCCGTCCTGGTTCCGGAACTGGCTGATCTAGGGTTTGTCAAAGAAACCCTAATTTTCAAAACTTGGAATCTTTCTGATCTGATTGGATAGATAGATAGATAGACCTCTTCAAGGCAAGTTGTCCAATGTACTCCTTTTCTAAAAACAGTGGAGGGAAGCTCCCAGAACAAGAATCCCTAGTTTACCAATTTCTTCTGTAGAAATGCCTAATACTGTTTCTGCGGTATCTCTGAAATCACTGCTCCTCTGTGTCTGAAATTTTGTACTGAGGTAGCCTCGTTTGTCCTTGTTCCAACACCACAGGTTTCATCAGAATTGGTTTCACCAATTGAGACTTATGAGATTTTTCCCAAGGTGACCTGTTTCAGGACTGTTCAGCATAATGAACTTGTACGGACTGCCACGTGTCACTGTTTCGTCATCATGGTCTAAAACTTTCACCACAGAAAGTACAGTCTGTGCCCTATCTAGAACATCTTGCAAAATTCCATTTGGACCTTTGTAGCCTGAGATATAGCAATTTTCCCCAAGTGTCCTATTTACGGATGAATCCTGGAAGAGGCTGAAACCCTGAATTGGAGGAATCATATCTCCCAAAATATAGCGAATCTGAGGCTAAAACTTTTACACAGTGTACATCAGGAATTTATCTTCGGACTGTGAAAGTTTCGGCCCCTGAGACTTCTTCAATCCCGAGATATAGCGAATGTACCAAAACTACCTATTTTAGTATTTTAGGGTTTTTCAGGCTCAGGGTCAAACTAGGGTTTGACTTTTTCGGAGTTTCACCCAACCAAAAATCTCAACCCAGGTCTCTAAACTTCAGTTTTGAGGAGGAGAGTAATCCTATGCCGGGCTCACTCAAAAATTACTCTTCTGTAAGAAGCCCTAATTTCCCGTAGCAAAAACTAAAAATGCCCGAAATCAAATTTTGCTTCGACAAAAAGATGCGCCCTTCAATGGAGAGTTAGCCTAGCCTTCTTTTGCTGATGGATTGTGGAGAGAGACCCAAGAATTAAGAAGCCCTAGCTTCTGCAGCTGCACAGTGTCTTCTTCTCAGGTTAGCTCTGATACCATGTTAAATTTTTATCATTTAAGCAATATGCATAGCAATAATCACAAGAGACAAGAGATGCAAAGAATTTTCCTCGGGGAAACCATAAAGGAGAAAACCCCGCAACTTCCTCAGAGATAGAATGAGCACCAATGGCATTAGTAAAACCCAAAGACAGAAAAAATGATCTCCAACAGTTGTTCTCTCTCTCTCACTTGAGAGAGCTTCTCCTCTCTCACTTATGTACCCCAATGAGTGAGTGCATGTGTAATAAATAGAGAGTCTCACTCTCTATTTATATTCTTTCGTTCACTTTATTTCCATTCCAACATGCTGGCCTCACTTAACAATTACTTACCAGGGCCGACTTCTCTAGGAGAGTCTAATAACCCTAGTGCCCCTCAACTGTGGGGACTTTGCCCTCCGATCAACAAGGAGGGTTAATCATTACCTCAATTGTGGGGACTATTGCCCCGACTTACATTAACTCACCTAGGGTCGATTTCTCTGGGAGAGTCTAATAACCCTAGGGCCCCACAACTGCGAGGACTTTAACCCTTAAACAAAAGGGAGGGTTACCCTCTATGACTTTACAGGACTTGTTTACATTATTGAATCTCTCGATCGGAACATCGAGGCATGACATGACTCAATTACAATACAGATACTTCCCGAAATAAACATCCGAGTACAATACATAAGATATACGAGTGAATACATTCCGAAGTTACAAATACATCAACACAGAAGTCCATCAGGCCTTCTTGGCCCTTTTACTTTTTGTACCACATGCCCATACCCCCTTGGGGGAGTTGTAATAAATGTGTTAGCATGAGAGTTGTATGTAAAAAACTCATCTTCCTAGGACATAGACATCAATCCAACTAGCCCAAAGTGTTTTTTCCCTTGTTAGTTATTGGTTGTTGAACAAACGACTAATAATTTTCAAGTTTTTCACTCATACCTCCAAAGTTGGGGTAGTCATTTTGGTGGTTAGGCCTTAGGAGGTTATTAGAACCTAAGTGTCAATGTATATGAGCATGCTAGGCATTAATATTGATTTGTATGGACATGTGCTAGGTCTTCCTAAGTTTTTGTTCAATTCCAAGAAAAATATTTGTTCCCATAAAATTAGGCCATTTTTTAATAGTTTAAATGGGAAATTTCAATTTGTAATAAAAGTGTGGTCCAGAGTCCGATTTTGGCGTGGGGATGCTCGTTTTCACACTCAAGGCATCCTCTTTGCCCCAGAGGTCACTTTTCCTATGTTTAGGGCGACCAAATCATCACGTAGAGCTAGTTTTTGCTAAAGGGGCATCAAAACGTCAGTTTAATGTTAAAAAATGCGACAAAATGACACCAAAGTCAAAAAAAGTCATAGGTCATGAGAACTTGGTCAAAAGACTTGGAAAAGGTGTCGTTCTTGTCCTTTATGGTGGGCGACTTAAGATAGGGAATAATGCATATGTTTTAAGAGTTTATTTGGAGGGTGGTGAGTATATCCAAAGTTTGTATGTGCCCACCATCTCATGCGCCCACCAAATTATGACGTGACATGTTGGCAACTCATCCCAAAGACCAAGGCAAGTTTGTCTTTGTGGTAGGTGAGTTCATTGGGAGCCAAGCATCATGATTGAAATCGTTGATGGAGATGTGGTGAGTTGTTCTTTCAAGGGTGGTGCACATCTTTTCACAGGGATAACGCATATGAAATGTGGCATCGAATCGTTGACGTTGATGGAGAATCAATCTAAATGTTGGCACATATCAAATTTGGCTATGTGGCACAACATCACATTTGAAGTTAACTCATGCTAGATCCTAAATCAACTCATGGAGCTTGACCTTCACTGGCACTTGAGGATACGCCCCTCTTGGTTGGGTTTTCACTGTATAATGAAGCCTCTGCCTCTCTTCCAAGCTAGTTCTAGTTGGAGTAGAGAGTGCATGCTATAGTAATTTGTTTATGCTACTACTATTTTGCTTGGTAATAAAGAAGCTTTTGAGGCTAATGGTGTGTTGCTCTGGTGTGTGGGCCAAAATTGTTATTTGCTTATGAGGCAACCTATTTTTCATTTCAATTTCTTGCTCTTGCTTTGTGAATCTGGCTTAAAAGGATTGCTCCCAATTGTTAAGAATAGAATATTGGAAGTAAGTTTACTTGTTGCATCTACTTTGAATACATATTTTTAGAGATCTAGATAGGACATGTTTTATAAGATTATATGCATGTTTTTGTAATCTCAATTTATATGTAATCACCGGATCTCATGGGTTTTTGCAAGTTTCTTGAGTGGTTAACAAGAAATCTAGCTTGGAGGAAGTGTGGATCTAGCTTGACTCCACCCTACTTCTAACATTTTTAAGACATAGTCCCTCGACATCCCCCTACGAAGTCTTTGAGTGAAACTTCCACAACAACAAGCTCTTCTCTCCCTCTCTCTCTTCTTAAAAATCATTTTCTCCCTTGGTTACTTTCCTTGCTTATGTAGATCTATCTCGTTTAAAGCTAAATCTTTCTTTAGATCCCGTATGCAAATGTTTTAAAGCTTAGATCTCAAATTTCTTCAAAAGTCTTAATTATTAAAGTAGATCTAGCTTAGGAAAGCTCCCTTTTCGCAAGTATTGTTAAGTAGATCTTGAGCATGCTTGAAGTAGTTTTCCTTTTGAAGTCTAAAGTTAAATTTGGCATCTAAGTGCTCATCATATTGGCTTCCCAAAAAGCAATCCAATATCCCAAGGAAGGCTTGCTTTCCTTGGTTTTGTTTATGCATTTTTATCATAGATTTATCTTAGGATTTTTTAGGAAATTTTTTGTGGATATTCAAAGGCACTCTTAAAGTGATTTTGAGCATCTTTTAGGACTAATAGAACACTGATCTTTACTGGTTGGATGAAAAAGAGAAGAAAACTCTAGCCGATTTCCTAAGATTTGAGCCAATCAAAGCTTCTTGGGGCTCCCTTTCTTGCTTGTAGTCAAACTTTTGCTATTTTGTAAGCCTTTTGATCCCAGACAACAAGGACCAAAGTGGATTCTCTTTTACCACATTGTAATAAGCATCAATAAAAGGTTTCGAGTAGGCTCCTAAGAGCCCACTCCCCATCCCCCTTAGGGAAAATTGCGTCGATGCACCTTTTTCATGGTTTTGCTTTTGTTAGTGTAGTTTTGCTTTGCAGATCTGTAAAATTTGCTATTTCCAACTTCAATTTTATTTACTGCAAAGTAATACAAATACTAACCCACTGCGCTATACCGAATTACCGAAAGGGAAAATATTTGTGCAGTGTAGCAATTAGAAAACCTTTGATTTTTGCATTTTTACCTTTAAAATAAACCCCCTTGCTTTCTCGAGTACGGTTCACGCACAAGGACTTGCCCGAGTACTGAACCTGGAAAGAGACTCTTGGGTTTTTCTTTTCTAACCAAGAAAACATTGTTCTAAAACCCTTAAAATCAATAAGGCTCATTCCCCATTATGCTCTGGATCCCTGTGGATTTGACCGATCAATTGATCATATCCAAAAAGGGATTGAGTGACTAGTTTAATTAGCTTTCACACTTTCAATTAACCTCCCAACAACGAAAAATCCAGCGTTGTGTTTTGCTTTGTGTGGGAAAATTATACAAAGGAAGCAGGAACAATTGAAAAGTGACTGCGGGGCCCCGTCAGGCTACATTCTTGTTGGTGTTGTTACCAACTATTTTGTACCATAGTTGAACCTCCTGTTGAGCCGCCATTTGATGAACATGGTCAATGTTCATGTTCAGTGCAGCAGAAGTTCAGAATGTTTAGCCTAGCCAATTTTGGCTAGTCATTTTTATTTTTATGTTGAAATGACCATGCCCCATGGGGTTTTTGTAATAAAGTGTGCTGGTAGGGGTTTTGAGTGGCTGGGTCCCCTAAGACGTAAAATTTCAACTAAGGTATTCCAGGGAGTTTTTTCCCTTGTCAATTATGCTTTGCCTATAGCCGAGTATAATCGATGAGGTTTTATCCCGCTTCCTCCAAAACTGGAATGCTCGATTTTGAATTTTGGGCCTTGGGTGGTTATTAGAGTCCAACTAGTAAATATGAACCTACTAGGCGCTATTGGTATGTTCTATGGTCATTTCCTAAGCCCCAGGATGCTTTAAAAAATTGTCAAAAAAATAATTTATTGGCGGCATTGAGTTTTTTAATTTTTTATTTTTGACTATAGGGAATTAATTAAAAATTTTCAATTAATTAAACCATTTTGACCATGGTTTAATTGAAAATTTTCAATTTGTAATAATTAAGTGGTCCGGAGTGTGTTTATGGCAAATGAATGCTTATTTTCTAAAAGCCAAAACACTCATTTAACCCTTAGACACACTTATCCTAAGTTGCAGACTATTATTTGACCTTGAAATTAATATTTCCTCAAAAACCCAAAAAATGAGAAATATTAATTAAAAATAATAAAAACTAATAAATTGGAGAAAATCAAAATATCTTCAAAAAAGGTCAAATTGAATAAAATAAAGAGCTAATTAGCTTGGCACGTAGCATTTATGATGATTCCAATCAACATCAGTCAGTTTTAGATCAACATTTTTGGGTGATCATTACGAGGGAGGATGAGCCACCTCACCCCCCCTCATCAGTGCAACTCAGTCTCCACCCAGCTTCAACCTCAGTTCAACATCCAGTTGAGTGTCAGCGTGTCTCTCCTCAAGGGTTGCGCATCCCTTCTCTCTCCTTGACGTTTTTCCATGAGGGGATTGCTCATTGGCTGGAGAAGACTCCAAAGTTGAGGAGTGGGGGCGCCTTGCCTAGGTGGAGGCCACCTCCCCACTCCTACCTTCCAAGCTTGCAGTTAAACTCAGTTCATCAGTGCCGAGTTGATTCAATCAGTCATATTTGCTCCGGTGTTACTCTTAGTCCAGATTTAAGATTTTGAGCCCTATCTTTCTTTTCTTTTTGTATAAATAAAAGTCTCTTGCTCCCATTTGGATATGGAGAATTTGCAAGAGACCTTTGCCAAAATTGTAATGTTCTTATTTGTTTAAAGTGGAATAAAAGCGACTTTGGAGGTCCATGCATGGTTTCTTAGTGTTGTGATTTCATCTTGTATGAGGTGATCTCTCCTAACCCTACTCTCTCTTTTACAGTTGCATGTCATTGCTAGCCTAGGAAGGCTATCAATCTAGCACAATGGTTAATCATTTATCATCTTTAAGTTGGTTATATATGCAAGGTCTTTCAAATATCTAAATCGAACAGGACGTAGTCAGTAATACTAGTGTTTTTTGGATATTTGTTTGATTTAGTATTCTAGCACTTGATATCTTTTGTCTTTGTGAAAGTTGTATTTTCAGGGATCACCAAAGCTGGAGAAAAGGTTGAAGTTCAACTGATTTTTCACAAAACAAGAGCTTTTATCATCAAACACTTTCATCTTGCAGGATCTACAAGGTTTTTACCTGCAAGTCAAGAAACTTAGCCAACAGGGGCTCTGTTCTCTTCCATCACTTTTTAGACTAAAATTCTTTCTTGTTTACTAGATCTACCATTTTAAAGTTGTGGAAGTTTTAAAGAATCATCTCTCCCCAAGCTTTAAAACCTATCAAACTTCTCCTCCTTGGTTTTTTGGTTTAGTTTGATCTTTTCTCTCCTTGTCTCCCTTCCTTTTTCTCTTCTTTTACCTCTCTTTCGCTGCCCTCTTTTACTATTTTCAGCCCTCTTCTTCCTTGTTGTTCGCTGCCCTCTTCCTTACTGTTTTCAGCCACTTCTTTCCTCTTCCTTGCTTGCTTTTGTTCCCATTTGCTCCACTTCTCCTTCTTCTTGTTTCTTCCTTTGCTTTTTAATTTTTTCAGACTTAGATCTCGTTTCAAAAAATCCAAAAAAGCTTGCATTTAGAAGTTGTTTTGCATGTAGGTTAGTCTACATTTTGCATCTAGATTTACTTTGATTTTATTAACGAATAATGGGTGCTTGAGTTGATTTTCTTTTTCGTGTAGGGATTGAAGAAGAGATCAACCAAATACAAGTCTAAAGACTTGGAAAGATTGAAGAAAAATTTCCCAACAAGAAGACAAATCACATCCTTTTTATAAAACCATTAGGGCTTCTTCACTCTTTTATTTTTCAAAGTTCTCTTCAAGGGTTAAAATCCCCAAGCATTGTAAATTATTAATAAAAAAGCTAGTGGGTTCAAACCTCCCATCTTTTCTACTTCCCCTATTTGGGGGAAGTATGTCTTGTGTTCCCTTTTCATCTTTACTTAGTGTAGTTTTAACTTAAAGCACTTAGCTTAGTTCTCTTGTTAGACTTAGTTTTTTCATTTCCACTACTTGCTAGTTGTTCATTGAGTAGAACTACTAGTTGCTAGATTAGATTTTATTACTTGCACTTTACTTAATTGTTGTGTATCTTACTCTATAATTGTTAAATCATAAAAAGAACACAAAGTCTCTTGAACTTGTCATAAGACAAGTCAAGAGCACTCTCTGTCGGAGAGCACGTGCATTGCATTCGCATCATAGATTAGATAAGATTCTCGAATCTCACCATAAGGTGGATCAAGAGCACTCTCTAGTGGAGAGCGTGGTTTGTTAATAAAATTTGCAACTCATCATCCCCTAAAATTAGAATTTACCATTTTACAATGTGTATGCTCTACCCGTTCGGGATACCCAAAAGCACTGTAGCTATTTAATTCACAGATTTAATTCCAATTTCACACTTAATAAAATTTACCACCTCGCATTGAGCACAATATTCTAAGTGGGCAAATCTTTACTGTGGACGATGGGTAGCTCTCCTTGTTTGACAATGGTTGGAAAGTTATCGAGCACCTCGCTGCAAACCGTATTGTCCAACATGTCTTCGAACGAGGCCACTTAGAATATTTTCAGTAATTCTCCTCGCCTAATTAAAAAAGATCATTCATAAAACGTACACTAAAATTTGACCAAGTACATAAACATCAGAGACTTAGATTTTCAGCATCCTAACTCCATTTTAGGCATCAGTCTGCTTATTCTTGCATCATCTTGTTTGGACTATTTGTCCATTTGTTTAAGTTATTTCATGCGTGAATGATTTAATTATTCTTATCATGTTTTGCAGATAGCAACGTGGATTGCGTAATTGGTCTTTTTCGTGTATATCAAAACTCCTAAACAACATTAATTCTCATCTTACATCTAAGAACACTTTAAAACAAAAAGCCTTAGACAAACTTTCTAGGGACTACCCCCGTTGGCTTCGTTAGGAGTTACCCTAATTGGAGGAGCTGGGATCATGTGACAGCACCTGGCTCTTTGCTTGTCCCCAGGGTCACACTTTTCTCGCTTAGGGAAACAGCAGCCCAAAAGATTTCTTCTGACAATGTGCATTCGGTGGACAACAGGTGTAGTGTTGGACATCCCCCTGTGACTCCATTCAACCCACATTTTCTCTTGTGCTACCACACTTAGTAAGTCTGGAAATATTCCTTGTACCTTCGTGATATATCGGGAATCCCCTTGCCTCATAATCCACTCATTAATTCATAAACTTAAAATCGACCAAGAATAATTGCAATACATTCAACACTCCAACAACACTCCATTTTAGACTCGATTTTCAGCACTTATCTTTGTTTTTAATTGTATAAGCATTTTCTTTAATTTACAATGTGTTGATTGATTATATCGTTCATGTTGTTGTCATAATTACTATTGCAATCTCTTGCGTCATTTTTCATAAAGACTCCTAAACAACTTACTCATCCACAAGCCACCACCTAAAGCTTAATCAACCTTAGTAACTAATAGGGTCCCCCCCCTTGGCTTCGTTAGAAGTTTTCCTAAACGGAGGAGTCAAGATCAAGTGACAATACTTGACTCGAGACTTGCCCCGAAAGACGCACTTAGTGGCTTGAAGATTTCTGCCATGCCAACCTAAACCCCGAGGTGCGTGAAAGGCGGCAACAAGGCCCACATAAATGCTTAGGCAAATTTTGGTCAACTATAGCAATGTAAAATAATATTGACTACGTTGGCTCTTACACCAAAACCTAGGAATGCAATTAATGAAGATACTTAACCAAAATGACAAGCAAAGATTACCATCATTTCAACATGTTGCCCACCTATTTCAACTAGGTGGCAACCTCATGTACATTGAAGATGTACATTATGTGCAGTTTGTACAATGGAAAAATTCTGGGGATTTTTCATTCAACAGGGCAATTATGCCCCTTTTGTACACGAAATGTCCGCTCCCCTACGTGGGATAATTAATGTAACTTTATATGTCATCATGGGTCATTCCTCTAAGGATGTCACCATGGACTTTATTATCAGGGAAGTCCTCTTCACCGAGTGTTTTTTTTCCCTTCCAGTTAATTTTGTTAATTAACAATTTTAATTGGTTGGGTTTTTCACTCACCAATCCTCCAAAGTGGTGAATTGGCGTTCTGATAATCAAGCCCATGAGGTGGCTAAGGTTTCAAGTTGTTGTCCATGACCATGCTAGCCATATCTTGTAGTCTTGCGGAATTTCGTTAGGATTTTAATTTCTATTTTGATTTTTTCTTAATTAATTATCTTTACCATTTGGTGGTTAATTAATTAAGTTTCGATGTAATAATATAATTTCTTGAACCTTGGCATTTTGTAATAGGGGCTATGAATGCAAATGAAAAAGCTATGACACCCCCTAAGCCATTGGTTCAAGTCTCATGTCATTCTGACAAGGAGTTGGGAAATTAGACCAATTTTGGTTAAGACAAGGTATTTTTTCCTAAGAAATTAATCTAATTTCCAAGGGTGAAAAAATTAAATTATTTGATTTTGAAGGAAAAAATCAAATAAAGCCATGGTAATTAAGTTTGGGAGGTGGCTAATCATAGTTAATTTTTATTTAAATAAACCCCCCCCATGGTCAAAATAAATTTTTGAAGATTTCCCAAGTGGGGTGCCCCTCTTGTCTTAATAAAAGATAAAAAAATAAAATATTTAAAGTAAAAGATTAAAAATTAAAAAAAAAGAATAAAAAATCAAAATTTGAGTCAAAGGAATCCCCAGATAAAAAATAAAAATAAAATAAAAGATAAAATTAAAATTAAAAAATAAAAATATAAAATAAAAGATAAAATTAAAATTAAAATTTGAGTCAAAGGAATCCCCAGATAAAAAATAAAATTAAATTAAAATTTAAAATAAAAAATAAAATTAAAATTAAAAAATAAAAATATAAAATAAAAGATAAAAAAGATAGAAATTTTAAAAATAAAAGATATAAAATAAAAACAATAAAAAATTAAAATAATAAAAATTAAAATTTAAGACAAAAGGGGGCCCCACTTGAGTCATGGAAACCCTAGATCTAAGGGTTAAGCTTCATTGTGACATGGATCTATCTTTTTGACCATTGATTTGAAAAGACACCCTTGCTTATGATTGGTGGATGGCTTGCAAAGTCAACAAACCTAGATCTAAGGGTGGAAGAGAGCTAGAGTTTAGATCTATGTTTTGGACCGTTGATTTGGGAGTGGGTTTGAGATCTTTTCAACTATAAAAAAGAGGCCCCTCCTCTCATTTTATCATCATTCTTTGGAGCATGGTTATGCTGCCAAAATACTCTCTTCTATCTCTCTTTTCTATTCTTCTCTCAAGTTTTCTTTGGCTATTGTAATGTTGTTGCCCTATTGGGGTTTATAATACATCAATCTTTGGAGGATACATTTGTTGGTGCACCCATTTTGTGGCTTGAAGAGTGAGGTAACTGTTTGTGGTTGGTTATTGTTGCATTATTTATCATAGAAGCTCTCCACAAAGGTTTTTGTGGAGAGACTTGTAGGTAGAAGTTTTTCTATTTGCACTTGTGATTAACATTGTAAGATTTTGAAAAGTTTTTTGCATTATTTATGGCGTTCTCATCTCTATGTGTGAGTTTTGCAGCTTTAGCTAAACTCTTTGCAGGGATCCAAGCTTGGAAAAGTTCTCCCTCCAAGGCCCTAATATCTAATTTTGTTTTCTGTTTTAGGAAATAGTAGTTTTGTTATTGTTTAGTAGCAAAATCTAGTTTCCTTTAATAGATCCATGTTATATTTTTATTATATATTTCAGGTCTGATTTCTTACTGTGTTTTAGGTGGCTGGAAATGCAATTTTCAGTCCTCTAATATTCAATTTTCTGATATTTTAAAACCCAGATTTTTACTGTAAAATTTCTGTATTTTTATACTAACATTTTCTAACTTCCTTTTGAGTTTCCTGTCATTTTCTAGCAAGCTTTGCTTGCTGGTTTTTAGCAGGTTTTACAGTTTACAAGGGGAGGTTATGCCCAAATCACATCAAAAACACCTCAACTTGCAACCGGTTTCAAAAGGGTATCATTGTATATTTGTTGAACCATTCTTTAGCACTTGTTCATCCGTGTATATCTTGTTTCTTTTCAGGTATCATTGTATATTTGTTTAACCATTCTTTAGCATTTGTTCATATTGTTAATATTGTAGATCTTGCTTAGCTTAGACAACTGTGGATAATCATTCTTAATTCTTTTGTAAGTTTGTAACTTGTAATCTTTTGACTCCATTTAATCTAGGCACTGATCTTGTAATTTTGTAACCTTAATAAAATAAAATCCCTTTAACTAAATTGTTAATAAACCTTCATGTAGGGACTACCCCCCTTGGCTCTGTTAGGATTTGGCCTAAACGAAGGAATTGGTAGACTATGGTGACAGTGGTCCCCAGCTCTAACTTGCCCCCAAGGACACACAAAGCGGGTTGGAGACTTCCCCATGTCATAAAATGTGTATTAGGTGGCAACACAACAAAATAGATAATTGGTATGTTTATGATTAAAGACTAATGACCCTATAAAGTTAATTTGGACCACAAGTTAAGGTTTTGATCCATCTTTTGTATAAAAAAGGTTTCCTCCTCTCTTTTGTATCAACGTTCTATTATTAATCAATGAAATATTGCTACCCATTTCAATATCATTTGGAGATATCTCCCTCTATTTTTTAGGGAATTGTAGGTGCATTCCATTCTTGGGTGTGCAAGTGTCCCAAATCTTGTATCTCTTTGTTGTTTATCTCTCCATTATCTATTTCTCTTTATAATTGTTATTATCAGTATTTGATGTAGTGGTAGTGTCCATTTAGGTTACAAGGACACGATGCTCTACTATCAAGAATTTTGTATATTTTGTGAACTATTTTTAAAGAAAATGTTTGCACAAGTAACGTTGCCTTATGATTTCTAATGTGGATTTTGACAAGAATCCATTCTCCAATAAGATGGAAATAAACCGGTAATCAATAAGAAATTTTTTGGTGATGTTAGTAGATGGGCAAATTCTTTTGTTATCACTGTAAATGATGTATGTTTTGGGGCAGAACCATTTTGGTATTAAAAGAATTCTCCTATTGAGATAAAAGTTGTGCAACAAATCGTTTAATCAAGTTCATATTTAGTAAATTTATCTAACACCATAGCCTTTAAATTAAATAAAGATTCACATAGTTGAAAGATTTGGCATTATGACAGGAAGAACCTTACAGTGGCCCAATATAATACCAAAAAGGGACACTTCTACCACCTTGCTAGTAGATCTTTTGCAGTTTTTATTCTTTTGCAACTCCAAGCAACGCTCATTGATCCGAGTTGAATTTCCAAGCTTTGAAACATCTGCCAATACACAAGATGGAGAAATTTACTTAAACTGTGAAGACAAAAACCCGTGCATATCTATAATGCACCATTAAATAATTTGAGTCCCATCCCTATCAAGGGTGTAATGTAACTAAACATTTCCCATAAGATCCATCAAAGCAATAGAAATGCAAAGCTAGCAAGTTATGATTAAAGCAGATGACTTAAAATGCCTAAAATGCCTTGACTTGTTTTAATTGTTTTACTCATTGCACTCATATTTTCATATCGTAAAGCTCATAAAAAAACAAATCCCAAAATAAGAAAAAATATTGTGGTAGCCTTTAGGCATCACACATTAAGAAGATCTCCTAGACCTACCATATTGATAACATTATTCTTTCAACCCATTTCAACGAGGGGTACCCTAGAACTATCATTGGCATTATGAAAATAGTAGTCGACCAGTGAAACAATGTCCCAAAACCTAAATTGCTCTAATATTGAACCACATGATTAGATCCAGTAATCGACATAAGGTGTTAGTAACATCACCTTGCATTCAGTCTAAAGCTCAGGACCAAGACTATTAGTAAATGCATAAAACAAGTACACCAACAACAAGAGAAAGAACCATTTGAATAGCATACTTCATATTCCACATCATGTTTTTTATGTTGGTAAATTGAGTGAGCAATCGTTTGTATTCTCACACTTACAAACTAAGTAAATGGTTAAGCTTAAGTGAATGAAACATGACATTATTAGCACAAGTCACTTTATTAACCTAAAATACAACCTAGTTATAATTATAATCTAACACCCTCCCTTAATGGTAATAGGAAAACAAACATGTGTCCCACAATACATACTTATTTGAACCAAACACATTGAAGATGTCTTCAACTTGCCTCTCACATTCACTCCAAAACTCAAATATTGAAGCTGTCTTCTTCATAGGAAGCTGCAATATGATCTTCAATAACTTCATCCCCCTTATTTTCATCATGATCAAGCACAAGTGGTTCATGGGATGGAAGAAAAAAGTAATCAAACACATGCACATCGTATCATTCTTTGATATACTTTCCAAGAACCACATTGCATTCCATTTACCACATTGCAAATAACTTACCAACCCCTTGTCTTCAAGAGAGGAAGAAGTGGATGATTGTCCTCATTTACCTTTCCTTCTGTTATCCACTAATTTTGCACTTAGTTGGATTACCTGAGGAGCTGTCGGTTGACAGACTTGTTCAAAGTCTGATTCCAGTGTATCAGTTGATCCGTCTGCATGTCTAGCCAACATTGGCTAGCCAGTTTTTTATTTGAATAATTTTGACCATGCCCCCGTGGGGTTTGTAATAAATGTGCTAGTAGGGTATCTTTTGAGTGGTTCGGTCTCCTGAGACGTAGAATCTCAAATAAGGTATTCCAGGGAGTTTTTTGCCCCTGACAATTATGTTTTTCCTTCAGCCGAGTATAATTGACGAGGTTTTCTCCCACTTCCTCCAAAGCTGGAATGCCCGATGTTGAATTCTAGGCCTTGGGGGGTTATTAGAGCCCAACTGAGTGTTATAAACCTACTAGACATTGATTAGGTAGATCATGGTCATGTCCTAAGTCATCTGAACACGTAAAAAAATTTCGAAAAAATCTTTTTTCGAACAGTGAAAAAAAAAAAATTTAATTTTTTAATTTTTAATTACTTTTCCTAAGTTTTTTGGGTTAATTTTTCCATAAATTAAATGGAAAAAAACCCGTTCGTGGTAAATAAGTCATCCGGGCTCCAAATTCAGTGATTGAAGGCTCTAACCTTAAGCCAAAAATCATTCTCGAACAGCCAGCTAGTCAAAACCAACTTTCAGATCAACAATCGGACACATAATGCCTTTTTACTCAAAAGAGTCAGTTTTGAGTAAAAAAATGAATTTTTATTAAAAAATGATTATTTTGGAGAAAATTAAAACTCTCCAAATTAATCCAAATTCAGTGAAATAAAAGGCTAAATGACATCTCATGGAGCACTTATGATGATTGGAGTTATCATAACTAAGCTTCAGTCATCATTAAGAGAGCAATTAATTTATTATCAGTTAGCAGACATGTCATCTCCAGCTAAAGATGAGATGGACAGCACTCATTGGTCCGGTGATTTGATCGAGGTGAAGACTGAAGCTTGCGCCATCAGTGGGCTTCCCAAACCTAGCTCAGGCTCCTGCCAGACCTAAAGGATGAGCTTACCTACATCCAAACGCCTCCTTAAGCTATTCACGCCCCTCTCTCGTCACGAGGGTGTTGACTAAATTGTCATTGATGCCAACAGGTGTGTGTCAGTGTGTCGTGGTGTCTCTTGAGGAGCACCTAAGGGTGAAGTAAGTGTCATTGTATTAGGAGGCCGTTTTGACCTTGTCCAAGCCCAAGTTTGAAGCCCTTGGAATCCTTGGGACATTGCCAAAAGCACTGTAGAGTGTTCAAGTACCCCTAAGTTGTCTTATGGTTTCCCAGTACCACAATCTTGTCCTATTACCCTTCAGTGGTCACTTGCGTGCTATTAAGGTCTAGTTACCCTAGGAGAAGTCCACTACTCTTAAGTTAAAATATTAAAACAATAACAATTAAATATTAAAATGGTTTAATAAATAAAAACATTTTAATTAATTAAATATTGAAATAATTTAATAATTTACCTAAACCCTTATGATAAGAAGTGGTTATGGGCACTCACATAATAATAAATATTAAACACACAAATTTAATGATAATTAGCCTTTAAAAATTAACCCCATTAAAATGTTTAATAAATAAAATTCTTCAAATCTTAGAATGACATGTCTCCACATTAAGTTGAAGTATGAAAATATATCCACCCTTTCCTCCAACGTTGACCTTCAAAGCCGGCTCCTTTCAAGTCACATATCAAAACAAACATTTAATATATTTACTGGTCGGCCCCAACAAATAAAATGATGATGTGGAAAATCAATATAAATAAGCCCTCACGATTTCCTCTTGAAGGCGTGTGTGTGGAAATCATTTGAGCTCTGAAATTTTTTACTCGCTGGCTGAGGAAATTTTCGGTGCCGAGGGTTACAGCAGGAGAAGTTCAGCACAGTCCCGAATTCTTGGTTATTACACGGTCCATTTTTTTTCTTTTGTCCGAATTTTTGAAGCATTGAAAGTCCAACAATTCCAGCCTACACCCAAACGTTTCCACCAGGATTCGAAGCTGAGCCCACGTTGTTGAATTTGGATGCTTCATGAACCGAAGGTACTAATTGGACTGAGTCTTTACACAGTTGCAGAAATACAATATTTTTTTGGTAAGGAGTCATCTAGCTTCCGAATTTACAGTGCAAGAAGTGAGATTTATTCGCTGGTGGAAGAATCACAGAGATTTTGCAGAGCCGGTTTTGTACAGACTTAGTTTTTGGTTTGTGCTGGGAGAAGTGAACAGTCTGAGGGTGAAATTCGTGGGTGTTAGCAGACCGAGTTTCTTCCACAGAGATATATTTTCTGGATTTAGCAAAACAGTCCATAATCTTGACATTATCTACTGCATTTCTCAAAGCCGAGTTTTTTTTTTATAAGGGAAGAACAGTCCGATTTTGTTTGAGGACAAAACAGTCTCGATTTGTGAAGCCCATCTACAGCCTGCGGTCAATTCTGAAGATGATAACAGTCCAAAGTTGAAGGAATCCTGAGCATATGAATAAGCAATTGAAGCCAATTCCGTATCTTTCCACAGTCTGATTTTTGGCTGCCTTCTTTACCTGGGGTCATCTACAGAACAAGGTATGTGCATACACAGACTGACTTTTTGGCTGCCTTCTTTACCTGGGGTCATCTACAGAACAAGGTATGTACCTATATAAACAAGGATGCACAAGTAGTATGTATAAACAGTCCAAGTTAGAGGTTAACTTGCACAAATAAAGGTAGGTTGGCATGATAAAATAAGTTATAACAGGCATAGATAGACAAGTATATATACAGCATATACACAGTCCATTCTTATCATCATCTACAGTCGGAGGTATGTATACAGCAATATATACAGTATTATGCAGTAGGATGTAAAATGTACACTTTGTATTGCATATTGTGATGACATGTTACATGTATACTGATAATATGTGAAAGGTATATAAACAAATGAATACTATGGTATGACTTAGTGGTGATGAACTAAGTATGAGTAGTATTGGCTACAATGGAATATATATGTTTGGCATGCACTTGATGTTTGATGACAAAGAGCAGTATGTGGCAGTAAACAGAGAACAGAGGTTATCAAAAGCAGGAATTTCAGTACACAGCACAGATCTACTGAAGGGACACACAAGTAACCAGCAGTGTTGATGAGCAGCATTTATGGTTGATGTGACAGCGATAACATGGGCAGAAAAATGATTTGACAGTGACTAGAGTGCAGAGAATATCGGCAGCAGAGTTTGGTGTGTGACAGGTCCACAGGTTCAGCAATCTTCCTCTTATCAGGGTGGCAGGACGAGGCAAGGAAAGGAGGTCGTAGCCTCCTTCCGGTTGAAGCCGGAAAACTAGGGAGTGGTAGCTTCCTTCAGGTCGTAACCTATAAATCAGGGGGTCGTAGCCTCCTTCCAGTTGAAGCTGAAAAAAAATTGAAGTCTATATAATAAGGGAGTTGTTCATTTCATCCAGTTATTTCTGGACAACTATTATTAAAAAGGCTTCCGTGGTTTTACCCCCAGAACTTGGGTTTCCACGTTAAAAACTATTGTGTACTGTGCATCTTACTATCTTTATACATATTGATGACGTGCTGTGATTGGTGATCAGCAACCTGCTTTTGATTAAAGTTTTTTATTGTACAAATACTGATTCACCCCCCTCTCGGTATTTCAACAATTGGTAACAGAGCCAGGTTCCTTCAGAACAGACTAACCGCTGGAAGGTAATCATGGGGAAATTTGCTAAACAAAGCAAATCTGGAACACCCTTGTTTGATGGAAGCAACTATGCATTCTGA
>LPNX010968103.1:868090-930704 GCA_001517045.1 Pseudotsuga menziesii | reverse complement strand
CAGTACCTAGCTCTGTGCTTGCCCCCAAGGTCACACCTCTCCCACTTTCTCAAGTGAGGAGACAGCTTTCAGAAGATTTCTGCTGCTAGTGTGCAATCGGCGGACAACACCTTCTTTAAAGGAAGCTGCAATATGATCTTCAATAACCTCAACCCCCTTATTTTCATCGTGATCAAGCACAAATGGCTCATGGGATGAAAGAAAAAACTAATCAAACACATGCACATCATACCATTCTTTGATATACTTTTCCAAGAACCACGTTGCATTCCATTTATCATTCATCTTATCTAAGAGGGAGCTTGAAGGGTTATGTATATTTGCAAACTTCAAAGCATCAAATTGCTTCTTCATTCTACCATGAATACCAATCAAAATATGTGTGTTACCGCCTGAGTTGCACTCAATCGGACTTTCAAGTGAGCCAGTAAAGATAAACAAAGTACTTGTTCAAACTCAGAGCTCAGAAGTCCATCAGGCCTTCTTGGCCCTTTTAAAATTTTGTAACACATGTTCATACCCCCTTGGGGAATTTGTAAAAAATGTGCTAGCATGGTCAATTTTGTAAAAGACTCGGCTTCCTAGACTTAGACATCAACCCGACTAGCCCAGAGTGTTTTTTCCCTTGGTAATTATTTGTTGTTGAACAAACGACTAATAATTTCTAAGCTTTTCACTCACACTCCAAAGTTGGGGCAGTTGTCTTGGTGATTAGGCCTTAGGGGGTTATTAGAGCCCAAGTGTCAATGTTTATAAACATGCTAAGCATTCGAATTGAGTCATATGGACATGTGCTAGGTCCCCCTAAGTCTTTGTTCGATTTCGAGAAAATATTTTTTCCCGTTTTTTAGGCCATTTTTTAATGGTTTAATTAAAAAAGTTGTAAATGGCATAAAAACTTGATCCGGAAGCGGAATTTGGCGTGTGGATGCTCGATTTCACACTCGGAGCATACTCTTTACCCCGGGACCCACTTTCATACACTTCGGGTAATTAAAAAGTCACTTAAGGTCATTTTTCGCTAACGAAGCATTAAAATGACATTTTAATGCTAAAAATGCAACATTTTGGCATAGGACAAAAATTAAAGAAGTCAAAAATATGACATTTTAAATGTTTTGGGTGACTTGGCATGGTTTGTCCCCATGTTGGCAACTTCTTCCTAAGTGAAAAGAGTTAACTCTAAATAAGTTTGGATACCATACAAATAAACCAAAGTCTCACCCTCATGCTCATGTCATGGTGGCCCACGCTTAGTGATTGGTGACTTGCTTGATTGGATGGCGGATTCATCAAGGGAAGTTTCGAGTGGTTTAAAGGATGATAAACAATGTGGTTAAGGTTGATTGGAAGGGGTGGCGACTTCATGGATGTGCCTTTCCTCTTATGATGGACACCATGGGTATGTGACATCTAATTGATTGGGTGTGTTGGCAAGTTTGGTAAGGGGCGCATCTCTCTTGGAGATGTGGCACCTCCGCCTTGGATTCATTCCAATCTAGAGCCACATTTAACTCATGCAACTCGAGCTCTACTCCAAGTGGTGATGCCCCCCCCTCTCAAATTCTATATAATGAAGGCAGTTTTTCGTTGTAAAGCATGGGAAGGCGGAACCTCTGCTAAATTGCATTGTAACCATTGTGAAGTATTTTTCATTGAATGAATAAAGGCTTTGGAGGCAAATTGATGTGTGGATCTTTCGTGTGTGGATGATAATGTCTTTCTGATCTAATGAGGTATAACTGTATTGTTTACATGCTTGCACTGTAAAATATTTGGTTATTTATCTGGCTTTTGAAGGAGAAGTATTTCTTAGTAAGGTAGAGTAGTGTGATTGTTTCATCCATTACTTTTCTGTTAAGTTGCATTAGAGACAATAAACGGACATGTTTATTTGATGAGAAATGCATGTTTTTTGAAGTTTCTATTGTAGTTTATACTAGGTGCTTTTAATCCTTTGTTGTGCAAGTTTTGTGAGATTGCAGGATATCTAGTTTGGAGAGCGTGTTGAGCATGTCGGTATCCTCACATCTTCAAACATAGTTCTAAGAAGGACTAGTCCCTCGGATCCCCACTTTGAGGACCCCATTGCCCAATTTCAATTGTTGTTTGTCTTCACCCTTCTCATCTTCTAAAGTTTGATATTCTTGGTTACTGGTTCGATTTTTATTTCAGATCTATAATATCGTGCAAGAATATAAGTAAATCTGAGTAGCAGGCTAGATCTAAGTAGGTTACAATTAAAATCTCAAAGTCTAGATCTGGTTAGAGTTGATCTACAGTTTTTACTAAGTCTTTTTCAAGTAAAATCCAAAGTTAAGTAAGATAGTTTGATTCAAGAGTTTAAAGATTCATACTTGTCTATTTAGAGCTTGGTTTACTTGTTCCAAAAGAATAAGTAAAGATCCTAAGAAGAAAAGCTTTCTAGCTTGTCTTACTTAGTTAAATTTCGCAATTTTTCTTTTATTTTTTTTAACTCATAAAAATTTTGCAAGTTTTTGTAGTTTTTTTTCCAAACACTCTTAAAGTGTTTGGGACAAGAGTGTTTGGGACCATCTTCTAACAATTGTTGTTGGCTGTTTTTTGTCATTTGATGCACAAGTAGAGAGAAATACTACCTAAAAATTGAAGATTCAAGTAAGCAAGAAGACTCCCTACCTTCCGAACTCTGCATCCCCTTTCTCTCCCTTCATTTTTCTGAAAGAAACTTGTAAATCAGTTGATCTGAACTATAAAGATTACGAGTGTCCCAAAAAAGGAGTTTCTTTTTAAGCAACTGTAATGACTGTAATAAAAGAGATCGAGAAGGTTGTGTTAAGCCTTCTGCAATCCCCATCTGAGGATCGGTGTGGTGTGCTTAGTTAGTTTTAGTTGATTTTTTCTTTTATAGTTTAGTTTGCTTTTCATTTCGAAAGTAAGAGAATTAGTAACACCACGCTCTCCCGAGTATCCCAAAAGGGGGAAAGAGATTTGTAGTATGACTAATTAGAAAACAGGTTTCTTTTCATTATTTCATTTTTGTTATTTCTTTAAGCTTTTAAAATTAACCCGGTTGTGCTCTCCTGAGTATCCCGAAAGGGGGAAAGAAACTCTCAGTCGTGAGTAGTTAGTTAATAAACATCATTTTTTTAGTTTTGATAAAAATTAACGAAGGCTCCTTCCCCGTATGCTTTGCACTACTGCAACTCGTCTGATCAGTTAGTTGTACCAGAAAGGGATACGAATGACTAGAATAATAGGAAAATCCATATAAGCTTGTTTCTTGAGAAATCGGGAGATCGCAAAGGGTGGATACCACAGAGTCAGGGGGATACTCCAACCAAGTTCTGCCTTGCCTCGTTGGACACTTGGTAAAACCGCTTTAGCGCTCATTTCAAAAGAGCATGCCTTATTGGGCCAAACCCACAATTAACCCACTCCCTTAATCACTCATTTAATAATCTAAAATTTACCAACTGAGACACTGCAATACTTTCACTGAGACTACTGTTGCCGCCTTTCACGCACCTCGGGGGGTCTTGGGCGTGGCAGAAATCTTCAAGCCACTATGTGTGTCCTTGGGGGCAAGTCTCGAGTTGAGATATTGTCACTCAACACTCAACTCCTGCGTCTAGGACAACTCCTAGCGAAGCCAAGGGGGGTGGTCCCTATTAGAAGAAAATCTATGGTTTTTAGTCTACGAAAGAAAAGACTAAATCTAGGAGTTAGTATGAAATGGATAAAATAACACAACAGACTATTGCAAGAAAGAGATCACATCAACAACATATGACAATGTATGCACCATTCACGACATTTTGCAGTGATTGATTTAAGCATTGAAAGTAAAACATACCAGTGCCGATGAATATGGAGTGCTTGTAAAAGTGGAGTGTTGTTGTGTCGTGTAAGTATTGCAGTTGTCTCGTTGGTCAGTTTGAAAATTATTAATGAGTAATTAAGGGCATGGGTTAATTGTGGGTTTGGCCCAACAAGTCAAGTCCCTTCGAACTGAATGCTAAAGCGGTAATACCAAGTGTCCAACGGGGCAAGGATGAACCTGCTTGGAGTAGCCCCTTGACTCTGTAGTAGTTACCCTTTGCAATTTCTCGAGTTCTCGAGAAAAATCACTTGTGTGGATTTTCCTATTAAATCTAGTAACTCGTATCCCTTTCTGATACAGCCAACTGATCAGACAAACTGCAGCGGTGTAGAGCATACGAGGAAGGAGTCTTGGTTTATTTTATTAAAGACGTAACAATGAGTTGTTTAGATGACGACCGAAGAGTCTCTTTCACCTTTCGGGTACTCGGAAAAGCGACAGTCGAATTGATTTACAAAATTAAGAACAACTAAATAAAAAAAATATTTTCTAATTAATCCTACCATGAATCTCTTTCCCCTTTCGGGTCAATCGGGAAGTTGTGGAGTAAGTAGTATGATTACTTTGAATTTGTAAAAGATATTGAAATGCTTATGATTCAAAGTATACAATGCTAGGAAAAACAACTAAACTAGAAAAAACTGGAATAAAAAAAAAAATCACAAAAACGCAAAATCCCCCCTGGGGGGATGGGGAGTGGGCTCGAAAGAGCCTACTCGAACTTGCTTTTATTAATCGGTATTTACAAAGCTCATGAGAGGTGGATGCCTTTGGTCCATACAGATCTGAATCCAATGGCTTACAGGTTTTGAAAAATGAAGAGGAAGAAAGAAGTTGCTCCGAGAGGCCTTGGATGGCCTAAATCTTTAATTTTCCAACAACACTTCCCTTTGTCTTTGCATGAAAAATGTAAAACCAGCCACCTGAAATGCACCACATGTGCCAAATCAGTCACTAAAAGCATAAAAAATTAAGTACTTAAATGATAAACAATAAGACTAAGTACTTAAGAATAAAGCTTTAAGATTAGGATCTAGCAATGTACTTAAATAAATTATCCTTTGAATAATCTTTTTAAAAAAAGAAACTAATTTACTTAAGCATTTACAAAGTAACCGGAACCAAAGAGGAAATTTGATTTTAAAGGTGAAGGAAAGAAGGAAAGAAGGAAATGCTCAAGCAGAGTGCCCAGATCTAAGGAATCCAGTGATGGGAAGCGGAGGGAAGCGGAGGGACTATGTCTTTCTTGAAAATGCTTGAAAAATGGTAGATTCAACCGAGTTCATCCACTCCAATCAATCTAGGAAACCTGCATCACTAACAATACTTGCACAAAGGGGATCAAATCTTGTATTTCAACAAATGAAGATTGAGAGAGCATAAGTACAACCTAGTACAGTCTGCTACTCCTAGATCTTTACAAGCAGAGAATAGTAAATGAAATCAAACTAGAATCATTTACCCTATATTTTACCAACAATCTTAAGGCCAGATAGATCACCACATTAAGCAAAGCAAAAAGCAACAATACAGTTACCTCATGTGCCCGTGACAATACTCATCCACACACTAATGCAACACACCATGGACCTCCAAAGTCTTTCTATTAATCCATAAAATAACATTACAATACAAAGCTTCATAGCTTGGGCGGAACCTTCAGTCCTCTAACCATGCCAAAATGAGTAAAGGAGCCCTGCTTAAATAGCAAAAATGACCTAGGGGGGATGGATCACCAACTGACAGAAGAGTGGAGTTGAAATCCAATTCATGGAATTGATCTTTAGTTTAAGTGAAGAGGTAGGTGCCACCTCTCAATTTGATCCCCACCAATCCATCCAATAAATGCCACCTTACCTTAGCCGTGAACTCATATGGAGATGCGCACCCTTGATTTTAGAGATTACAAAGCGTAAGCTTTGAGTTCACAAAATGTTGAGAGATCTGCCTTAAGTTAAAGAAGAGCGGATTGGAGGTAGTCATCACAATCCAATCACCATATGACAAGTAACCAAGTCACCAACAACGAAGAGGAAGGCGCATATCTTAAATATGGATTGGTTTGCTAGCCTCCAAAAAATATTTAAATGTGACGCCTTTAACATGGGATGAGGTAGCCCATTAAAGGAGACGAGAATGCCATGTTACATCACATACCATGCGAATTCAAGAAAGGTTAGAATTATTCACGTGAAGGTGACTTAGGAATTTGTGGTGGGGTCTCCAAATAATATTAAACTCATTACCTTATCCATAATTCAAGTCACCTTTTAAGTTTTAGTGAAGTCCATGTCACCCAACTCTCCTTTTGACTTATTTTTTTACTTTTCAAACATTGACTTTGGTGCTAATTTGATGTAATTTAGCATTAAAATGCTCTTCTGATGCATCTTTAGCTGAATAATGCTCCACAGGGTGTTCTGACTGCCCAATTGATGTGGAAAGTGGTCCCAAAGGTAAAGTGGATGATCTAGGTGTGAAACGAGTGTCCCCACATCAGAAATGGACTCCGTATCTGACTTTTATTACACTTTGAAATTTTTTAATTAAACCATTAAAAAAATGGCTTAAAACGAAAAATTTTATTTTTTCTCAAAATCAAACGAAACTCTAGGGGGACCTAGTACATGTCCATACGACTCAAATTCAATGCCTAGCATGTTGAAAAACACTGACACGAAGGCTTTAATAACCTCCTAAGGCTGAAACACCAAGACAACTACCCCAACTTTGGAAGTGTGAGTGAAAAACTCAGAAATTATTAGTCATTTGTTCAACAACCAATAATAACCGAGGGAAAAAACACTCTGGGCTAGTCGGCTTGATGCTCAAGTCTGGAAAGCCAAGCCTTTTATAAAAAATTAAATGCTAGGACATTTTTTACAACTCCCCCAAGGGGGTATGAACATATGGTACAAAAAATAAAAAGGGCCAAGAAGGCCTGATGGACTTGTGAACTCTGATCATGAACAAGTATACTTTTTCAACATTGCCAGCTCACTTGAAATCCAACTAAGTACAACTTAGCTGGTAACAACTACACTAGCAACCCTCATATGCAAAGCACTTTCTTCATTTGGCACTGGTATATTTCACTCTTTTTGCATAAGTTAAGTTTACAATGTGTCTTGAATGATGTGTTTATTTTTCTAAAAGTTGCTAAAAGTAAAAGTAATTTGCAATAATTGGTAGGTAACATTTTAATTCTTTTCATTTCAAAACTCCTAGAATATATGTTGTTTCATGCTTTCATAGTTAGAAACCACCATAGATTATCTTTCATAGGGTCCACCACCCTAGCTTCGCTAGGAGTTGGCCTAGAAGGAGGAGCCAAGTATCTGGTGACAACACTTGGCTCGAGCTTGCCCCCAAGGTTGCACCTAGTGGCTTGAAGATTTCTGCCACATGACCTGAGGTGCGAATTAGGCGACAACAATGTGCATGATGCATAACATAAGCTTCATCATCAAACCAATCTTCTTGAAAAACTTTGATGAAATATGGAAATGAATATATTTTCGTTGGGCTAAGATTACCATACCACTCCTATGCCCTTTTTCCTCTCAAAAAATGTGCAAAGTTCAAACATCTTCATCGTCATATCTTCATGGACATTATTAGAAGTTGCAACAAACTTGATGATGATTTAATATGTTCTGAAGCAAGATGAGGTTGTCCACAATTGTTTGGAACTTGTTCCTTCCATGTTTTATAATGGAAATCGTGTGGATATCTAGGAATGGGTGAAAAGTACAAGGGGATCAAAAGTTTGTCCAAATATCGCTTCCATGAACTAGGAAAAATTTTCTCATGAAAATCCACTCCTTGTGGCCATGCTTTTACTTCAAATCTGCCACACAGTAAGCTAATACCATATCTAAAAAATGCAATACCATCATACATCGTAACAATATTGTGGAGTCGCCAAGGTGATCCTTCAAATGCCTTCAAGTTCATTGGATGTCCTCACCTTTACAAACATCAATGTCTTCAATAATCTTCAAGGAACAAGGGCTTCATTCCTTCACTGAGTCACCAAGAAAGCAAGAGATCTTCAAATATATCTCTCACCAAGTCAAATATAGCAAGGCTACAAATTTTGAGGAATAGACTTTATTGTCAGCATCAATGCCAAAATGTTACTTCGCAGACCCTCTCATAGGTGGAAAATCCCTAACCACAAGTGAAACCCTAGAGGCAACAAAGAAAGACTTCCATTGTCACCTCGGTCGCGCTTTCACTCTCTTTAGGCTGGATGTCCTCTGACACAAGGGGGGAATCCTTACTGGAAACTAATTCTTTATAAAGATAATAAATTTAGAGAATTTCTTAAACTTAAGGCAAATCTGGTTTCTTAATATTTCAGCAGTAAATTCAAGATTTGCAAAACATAAATAAAATGAAATATTTTCAACGTTTCGGGGTGGTTGAAAGGAAAGACAAGTGCCTTGATCCAAATTGGGCGAATGGGGTCAAGGGAACAAACTTAGCGAGCAGTTTTAATAACGTTATTAGGACAAACTAGACTGCAAATTGCATGCTACAACAAGACTAATATGGTTCTTAACTAGTGCAGAAATTTTCCAAGAAAGGGCTCTGCAATAGATTCACATCTAAGCTTATGTTCAAGGGTGTGTTCTAGTAAGAAAATAAATTATGCAACTCCTAAGATGATAGATGCGTCAATATAAGCCCCATGGGGGTAGCTTAGTTGGTTGGAGCTTCCATGGCCAAGCCGTCACTAGGTGGAGGTTGGGGTTCAATTCTTTGGGCCCTCTGGGGTCAGGCTCCCAAACTAGTGCCGACAGGATGAGGCATGTTTCCGCCTTTCACGCACTTGTGGGGATTAGGTTGGCGTGGCAGAAATCTTCAAGCCACTAAGTGCGTCCTCGGGGGAAAGTCTCAAGTCAAGTATTGTCACTTGATCTTGACTACTTCGTTTAGGCAAACTCCTAACGAAGCTAAGGGGGGTAGACCCTATTTGGTTTCTAAGGCTGATTAAGCTTTGATAGTGGTTTATGGATGAGTTATTTAGGAGTTTTTAGAAGGTAAATACTGAATCCAAATATTGCTACAACAATTTAATCCTACAACATAAAATTATAATCAATCAACACATGAATGAACTCGAAGCAAATGATTGTACGATACAGAAAAATAGACCAGTGCTGAAAATGGAGTCACAAAATTGTAGTGTTGAAGATGTGTTGCAATTATTCTTGGTCAATTTTAAATTAATGATGAGATGAGTGGATTAAAATGGGGGAGGGGGCTTCAGAGATACTTGACGGTACGAGGAGTATGTCTAAAACCTTCATCAAATGTGGCTCCACGCAAATAAATGTGGGTTGGATCAGAGTCTCTGGGAGGTGTCCAACACTACACCAAACGAGGATGTAGCCTAACGGTATTCCGAGGTCACTACCCAGTGGTTCCCACTTCCTCTGTGAATTTTCCCCACAAGAGATTAACTTGAGGCTTTAGATTTTCACCTTGGGAGGTTGATTGAATATGAGACTAATTAAACTAGTCACTCACGTTGCTTTTGATGCATCCAACAAGTCAGTCGAACTGCAGCGATGCAGAGCATACACAATCGGAGCCTTGGTAAAGTTTTAAAAAAATTATGGTGAAATTTTTTTATTAGAAAGATAAAACCCAAGAGTCCCTTTCTAGGTTCAATACTCGGGCAAGCCCTTGTCCATGAACCGTACTCGGGAAAGCAAGGGGGTTTATTTTAACATATAAAGGAAAACTGGAAAATAGAAGTTATCTAATTACTACACTACTGCAATAGTGGGTAAGTATTCATTTACTTTGAAACAAGGAAAGATATATCGAAAATAGATTGATCAAAGTATATGAATCTACAAAAATAAACTAATCTAAATAAAAACTAAAAAAATTCGAAAAATGACACCAACACAAATCCCCCTTGGGAAAGGGCTCTGAAGAGCCTGCTCGGAAATTTTTATTACATGGTTACAATATGCATAAAGAAAAACGTGCTTTGGTCCTTGTTATCTGGGATCCAAAGGCTTACAAAAGTCAAAAAATTGACTATAAGCGAGAAAGGGAGCCCCGAAAGGTCTTAAATGGCTCAAATCTTTGAAAAACTACCGGCACCTCCTTCTCTCTTATCACCAAACCTGCAAAAACAGCAAGCTATCAATCCCTAAAAATGCTCAAAAACACTTTAAGAGTGTCTTTGAACATCCACAAAAAAAATTATAAAAAAAGACCAAGTAAAAACTATGATAAAAAAGCGCAAATCAACCAAGGAAAACTTGGGCCTTGGCTTGCTTTTGAGGGCAGCCAATATGATGCACTTAATTTGCAAATTTTAACTTTTAAACCCTTGCAATAAGACTACTCCAAACAAGCTAAAGATTTTCCTTTCGAAACTTGTAAAGAAAAAGTAATCTAAGCTAGATCTCTCTATCTAAAAGATGGAAGCTTGTATGCAACAAATGAGATCTAAGCTAAATGATCCTATGGATTAGATCTATGAATAATTTTACTTTTAAAAAGGAATTGATCTAAACAATAAGACAATAACCAGCAACCGATTGAAAAATTTTAAATTTGAAGGAAGAAGAGGAGAGAAAATGCTTGTTGCTAGAAAGATCCACCGAGGAAACTTGTTAGTGAAGTGTCGAGGGACAATGTCTTCAAAATATCGTTGGAAAATGCAGTGGAATCAAACTAGATCCACCATTCTTCCAATCTCGGCAACCTGAAAGCTAAAGGACAATCTTGCAACACAACCTTGTGAGATCTAGACATACGCTCGCAAAGAGATCAAATAACGTGCAAAATAACCTTATTTAACAGGTAAATATTAAATCTCTAAGCATACAAAACAAAATAGAGAGCAAGTAATCTTACTTACAATGATCTATTCCTAAGATTCGGAGGAATCCTTCAAGGCCAAACAAGATGAAAGCAAAAATTGAAACAAAGCAAAATCACCTCAATAGCAGCATGACAATACACCACACATGAAAGCACTACACAGTTTAGCCTCCAAAGCTTCTTTATTCCAACAATGAATGATCACAATAGTATTACAACAATAGCAAGCTCTTCTCAAGCAAATCTAACTAGTTTGAGAGAGAGGCAGACGCTTCAATTTATAGCCAAAGACCAACTAAGAGAGGCGCATCCATCATAGCAGTGGAAGTCGAGTAAGCTTGAGTTCATGAGTGAAATGAGGGATTGTGATTGAGATTGATTTTCAAGGGGAATGTGCCACCTCTCCCAAGAGAGATCCACTCCCATCCAAAGATTTAGCAAACCATCCATTACATGCCAAGTAATCCAACGCGAGAGCCTCATGATATAAGTTAGGGAGTTACGTTGGAGTTTGATTGTACTTGAATTCAATGGAGAGGAATGCACCACATCTCCATAAGGATGCCTACCAAATCCCTCATCCATGAGCCTACCAAATCATTAATACGATGCAAAGTAATCCAACGCGAGAATTCACATACATGAGCGTTTTAAGAGGGGGCGCATCACCACTTTAGATTAACTTGTAAGTTTTTCACAAGTTTCAGCCTCTGGTTTAGAAGTTAAAAAAATGTCTCAGTTTATTGCCAAACCCAGAAATATAACAGGATGGAAATAATCATAAATTTCAAACTTAAAAACACTGTTGTAACTTCAATCTTTTCATGGACAGAAAGTAAATAAATGCACACCATTCAACACACAGTACTCAAAAAAATTTGGCCAATGGCCCCACAAGGGGAAAACCAGTCAGAGAGAGATTTTATTTTTCAGGAAAATTTCTTTTATAGCAAAAACTCGGAAATTTCAAAACCAACTTATCTTAACCCAAAAGAGAAATATATGCCTTGTTTTCCGTGCTAAACAATAAAAACCCTACTCAAAAAATCTGTTGAAGGATGCCTCGAAAAACGTGCCACAGTACAGACTGCACGGCAAAATAAATGCCTCAGTTTCTATGTTGTACGGCTGTCTCGATTTCCATGCCCAAAAATCCCTTCCTCGATTTCTGTGTTGTACGGAACCGTACAGTACGGCCTGTACGGACAGGAAGCAATTAATGTTGTTGTCTCGAAAATTGTGCCATCCTTCTCACCTTGAAAACCGTGCTCAAATGTTTTATTGCTATTCTCCTCGATTTGCATGCTACAAATAAATGGTGTCTCGATTTTCTAGCCCACTGGAAATCACTTCAGTTGGGTGCCTCAAAAATCGCACCTCTCTCTTCAACTCTCTCTCTTCTTCACTCTTCTCTCAAGAATGAATTCATTTTTGCCTTTCCCTTGCTTTTTGACCAAAACCCTAGGTAGGTGAGAGGACATCTAATCCAATGGTTGAGATTAGATTAGATCTAGAGATGAGAATAAATGCACCTATTCAATTCTCATAAAAAAAAATTTACTCACCCACTTAAAATTTATCAAAAGTGACTTTAATCTCTAAAGCCACATTAAATGCTCCATGTAAGTCATTTAATGCAAGGGTAACTTTATTTCCCCTTTCTAAGTGACTAAGGCTAAAGTCACCTAGGGGAACACTTTCCTAGGTACAAAATCAACACTCCCTCTTACCGAGGAAGGTGTTATGCACCACACCCAACTTGTCTATGTAGAAGACAAACTTGCCCCTCCCCAAAGATTTCGTCAAAATATTTGCAACCTGCTCATCAGTGGAAATGTATTGTAAAGTCACTGCTCCTCTCTAAACATAGTCTCGGATGAAATGATACATGATCTCAATATGCTTTGACCAATCATGAAATACTGGATTCTCAAAGAGCTAGATGCAACTCTGATTGTCACAGTAGATCACCGTAGGCCTCAACTCCTGACCAAATAAATTCACCAGCAACTTGCGAAGCCACAACACCTCGTGGCTGCCATATACTCGGCCTCAGCAGAACTCAAAGCAACAGATTTCTGCTTCCGACTGAACCACGACACTGCTGTCGAACCCAAACTGAAACAACATCCGGAAGTGCTCTTCTAGTCTGCCACACTGCCTGCCCAATCTGAGTCTATATAACCAACCAATCTGATCCCATCCGACCTCCTGTAGTCCAAACCATAATCCACTGTCCATGCTAGGTATCGCAAAACATGATTTGCAGCTACCCAGTGCACACTCCTAGGATCAGCCATGAACTGACTAAGAGTGTTCACTGCAAAACACAAATCTAGCCGAGAGTTGACCAGATACATCAATGAACCAATGAGCTGGCAGTATAATGTAGGATCCACAAAATCCCCCTCATAAGCATGAAGCTTCTTCCAATTGGTGATCATCGGTGTCGACATTGGCCTACAATCCTGTTATCACATATATAGTAGCCAGGCTACCATATTCTATTTTTCAGACACAGTACATTTTTCAGCCAAATCTCTTGCATATGAGATGCTGAGATGAGCATTTCTGATGGATCATTTCTGTATTAGTGGACTATTGTACTCTCCCATGCTAGGACTGAGTCTCAGGACACTCAGATTTGAGGACCGATATAGCCATTTATGTTATTTCAGAGCAGTAGTGGATGCCCAGTGTTATATCAGTACTTTCTCATTGGATATATGGTGTTTCAGATGGATTATATTGCATGGATATGACTCAGTATTTTATATGGTGTTATGGTTATTATTGCTCTTATATTGATTCTTGTGACATATATTGACTTGTGGTATTATGATCTGGCGGTCATATTTATATGGACTTGGTTGTATATTATACTATGTATTGATGTCCTTACTCTAGCTTTGAAGTTCTTGATCTATACTCATTGGTTTTACCCTCCTTAGGGAGAATAGAGGTAGTCATTCCCACCATTGTTTTGGCTTGCTAGTGTTGGCTCCATCATTTCATTATCTTCATCCATCCATTACCTTCCAGTTTAATTTTCAACCCGACTGACTTCTTGACTTGTGGCATGGAGGACCTTTTTCCCCACTAGAACCTTTGTTGGACAAGCCTCCCTGTTTACATTGTGTCTCGGCTCTGAGTTGGTGACAAAACTTGCCTATGGTAAGTTTGATAGTATGCCTAAATCATTCTGGTCGGTTGTCCCGATGTTTGGCACTGTGCAGAATTCCCCCTAGTCACTTGAGATGTTGTTGGCTAAAACTGAAAGCTCATGTACTACTTTTATTGAAATATGAAATATGCACCCATGGAAAATCAAAATTGTAAAACTATGTTTCTTAACATAGGCAAAAAGGGCAAGAGCAATGAAATGCTAAAAAAAAATACTCCTTGAAGAGTATAAGAAAAGGTCCAAAAAAGCAATGGTTAAAAAAAAAATGTTATATCAAAGGATTGCGGACCTTATTAAAAATAAATATGGCCCGGATGAAAGCTGCGATTAGCTGTGCTTTTAAGCACTGGTGAAGTCCCAAAGGGTTCATATAGGCCAAAAGGCCACAGAATGAAATGTGATCCTAATGAACTTGGATCAAAATTGATGTAGACATGATGCCTAAGTTGAATAAGCACTCTCTAAACAACTCATCCATCTGTGAGGCACTGCCATTCCTTGTGTTGATGTTTGTCCAGTATTGGTTGTAGTGAGTTTGCCCTTTTCCTTGTCCAAAGTGTCATGATGTTGAGTAGGAGGTCATCCTTTGCCTTAGCCTTGTCATTTCCACCTTTCACCCTTCACTAGCAAAATGACTACAGCTATGAAGTGAGTATAGCCTTGAAAGTCTAAGTCTCAGTAATAATAAATAAATCCTGATATTTATAAGTATTTGTTGATGTACCACCAATGAAATGAATGCTACTTGTTGATTTTGTTACGTGAATGAGTTGTAGAGCATGGTTTAACCTCTTAACACTTGCAGCAGATTGATCTATTCTGAGTTATTATTGGTGTCTGATTATTCACAGATGGTTATATTGTTTATTGGTTATGATTGATGACCAGACAAAGACCTATGAGGGGTATGAGTATACACCTTCAATGGATTGGGACTCTCTGAGTCCAATGAGACAGTTTATTTCCAGTTTCGGGCACTTACAAATGTGATCAGGCTTATTCTGCTTTTCTGATGCAGTTTTTCTTCACAGATTGATTTGTTTGAGCAAGGAGATGTTTCAGTTGGATCTCCTAGGGCGTTGTATGGGCATAGGGGGATGCAGCCACTTGTTTGTACCATTGTACCCCCATCCCAGAGAGCTTGGAGGGCTCAATTTGACAACACAGGCACCCTAGGAGGCTTTTTTAGCAGTATCACGTTTCCCGAGGCAGATTAAAAAATGATCAAATGGCTATTGAAGAAATCGATTTGGGCTACTGAGGCAAAGAAATGCCATGGGGTGAGTCACAATGATGAGAGTGATGTCTTCCACACCTTCTCCAGCAGTTTCAGCATTTTATGGGGCCCACACCTATTTTTGGGCAAATTTTATATATTTTCTGGAGCTTTTTAGGAGACCCACGATTTCCTCAAGGAGGCACAAAAGTCAAAATTTTAAATTGTTATATTATTTATTGTGCCATGGGGACACCCAAAGGGAGTTAGTCAAACACTCCTTGGACCCACCATGTGCTTTCATTTATTTCTTGTTGAGTGGGTTACCTTTATTTGGGTGGTTTAAGTCCACTTTGGTAAATTATAATTATATTGATCCATGTATTGTATGTTGAGCTCATCTCAACCTTGATTAAAACATTGTATTTTTTAATATTAGCCACTCGTTTTGAAAGTGGTTAGGATTTGGTTATGATTAAGGTTCTCTCATTTTTATTTAAAGGATAGAGCTTCTCATTTGTAAGTGGTCTTTGGCTCTTGGATCTGAATAATAGAAAGACTTTTTCTGTGGAAATTTTTCTGGATTTGCTTTGCATCTGATGTGCTCAAATGGTGATTAGCTTGTCTTCAGCTTACTAGCATCGTAGAAATTCTCATGAGATCTATTTTTTCCGTGGCTATCATTGTTTTGTCTATAGGAGGGCGTTTTGGCTGGATCGTTTTTGTAAGGGGACCTCAACTCGCTCGGTTCTTTCCGTCTTGGATCAGGGGGTTTTCATTAGTTTCATTGCGATCTATGATTACTTCATTTTACTGTCTTGTAGCATTCAGTTTCTTTATTTTGTATGTGCAAATCTGATATGGTTGACGTTTGCTCATATAAGGTAGGGGGCGCTTTGATGGCTTGGAGCTTATATATGCCATAGAAATCACGGGGATCTTCTAGGATTGATCGGGATAGCTAGGATCGTCATTGTTACAGACTTCTACAAGCTTATATAAGTAAGATCCACGGGTAAGTTCTTCTTTTCTGATCTTATTCCATTGTACCTTGCTGAAATTTAACTATTTTTCTGAAAACTCCTAAACCATAAAAACCTAAAAAATCAAATAATCAGGGAACCGTCCGATCTTTTGCCAAACCATTTATGGGTTTCATAGATCGGGCCTCCCCCTAACTAAATCAACTGGAACGCTGGTCAAATTCCTCATAGATTGACCTAGATCTGATTTTTCAGCAGAAAACTGCATAACCCCCCACTGAAAAAATTGACCTGCTAGGGTTTTGAGTTTTTATGATTTCTGACTTCACAGACGGATAGATCGGGTCTTGGGCAGTCCAAATCAACCCCAACGCTGTCAAAAGGCTCAACAGTTTGACCGGGATCTGAAAAATAGACTGAAACTACCCTAGCACCCTCACTGAAAATTGGCCTTTCCGGAAGTAGGTTTTTCTAAAATCTGACATGATAGGTTGATAGATCGGGTCCCAAGCATCCCAAAACACCCTCAACGCTGTGCTAATTCATCCTGGTTTGCCCTAGATCTGAAAAAATCGGTTTTCAGCCTCCTAGCCCCATCATCATATTTTGACTTTTCTAGATCTGATTTTCCTGCTGTTTTCCTGATTTTGGCTTGTAGATCAAGTCTCCCTGATCTCTTCTCATCCTCAACGCTGAGCCATCAGCCTTCCGGTACCCCCTAAAGCTTCAGATTTGTCTTCCTAGGCCCTGGCGCTAGTTATCTACTGAGTTGGGTTTCCTGTACCTTGGCTTTTTCTGGACCAATTGCTTTCTAGTTTCATAGATCAAGGTGTTTCCCAAGTGGGTTTCCTAAAACGTTGTCTTACTGCTGACTCCATTGCCCAATGCATACAAAGCACTGATTTCCAAGCTAGCGCTGCCCTTTGGCTCTTAGCCTTTGCCATCTACCAACATTCATTAATAGCTCAAACACCTTTTACTGAGTCTGATTTCAAGGTACTGGATAGTCCCAACTCTATTCGTGCTCGCCCTGTCATAGTTACGTTTCCCAAGACAGTTGCTAGTACCTAAACCCTAGAGCTAGGGTTCCCATTCACCTTGCACCTTAAGTACCCTGAAGCCCCATCTGATCTTCTTCTGGTGTCTAGGTTCGATCTCTCCTATCGAGAGCAGATCCGGGTCTCCCCCATTGTTGTCCTGGACTAGGATAACCTAAAGTGAAGGTTGCCTTGATTGGCGTGACAACCATCCATTTGGGAGTCTAGGCAGTCGTGGTTCCACCCCTTAGTTGCTTGCCCCTCTACCATCCATTCTGGATCCAGCTTAAGCAGGCAACTACAAGGCAGGTGATAACAAATCCTCCATCCTAAATCTCCTTAGAATATCAACCACATACTTTCCCTATCCCAGGAAAATATGTCCAGGCTCCTGCCAAACCTCCAATCCCAAAATATAATGCATCAACCCAATATCTGTCATCTCATACTCAAAAGCAAGATCCTTCTTGCAAGCAGCAATGGGTCTCTCTCCCCCTGTGATAAACAAGTCATCAACATATAACACAAGAATAAGCGGATCATCTCCAACCATGATGAAGTAGAGATTCAGATCTGCTTCACTCTTCTGAAACCCCATCCTCTGCAAGTAAGAATCAATCTTGGAGTACCAAGCTCAAGGAGCTTGCTTCAGCCCATACAAGGCTTTCTTCAACCTGCAAAAATGAGACTCTCTCTCATGAATCTCAAACCCCTAAGGTTGCTCAACATAAATCTCCTCCTGTATGATTCCATTGAGAAATGCGGTCTTCACATCCATCTGATGGATCTTCCAACCCATTTCCACTGCAATGGAAATCAATGCCCTGATAAAAGTATACTGAGCAACCAGCACAAAAGTCTCATCATAATCAACACCCTCAACCTGTGAAAACCCCCGCGCTACAAATCTAGCCTTGTACTTCTCCACACTCACATCCATTGCATGCTTTAGCTTGTAAAGACGCCAAGAAGTCACCACTGACTTCCCCTCAGGTCTTGAAACTATCTCCCACACATCGTTCTTCATGATGGAATGGTACTCATCCATCATGGCATCTCGCCAAACATGATGCTGGGAGGCCTCCTCAAAAGTAGAAGGCTCTAAATCACGTAAACTAGCCATCAAAAGCATGACCAATCTGTCAGGCATCTTGATGGCCCTCACTGACTCCTTGGGTGTCCCAAACTTCTAAGCTTCCTTCAAGGGCTCCCGAAGCCACTTAGGCTTCTTCTTCCCTGAAGGTTCCTCCCATACCGGCATGTCCTCATCTGAAGAACTACCAGAGCTAGAAGCCCCAATAACCTGTGAACCAGCAGCTGGTGTACCAACAACTGGTGAACTCTGTGATCCTGATCCCCTGTACGGTGAACCTATAATATGAGACCCAAAACCTGTCCCCGAAGACCCTGTTGGCTGAACCACTGAAACTCGTGAACTTGTGCCTACACTGTGTGGTCCAGTAACCCCGAAAACCTATGATCCTGTCTGTTGCGCTGATGGTACATGTGTAACTACCGGAGGTGCAGGAACCTGCTTCTCTCCCTGCTCTGACTCTCTCGACTTCCTGAATGCCCACTCCTCCTCAAACTTCACATCCCTTCTCACAACAACTTTCCTCTGAGAAGGAAGGTAAATACAGAAGGCCTTCGAAGTCTCATCATAACCCACAAAGATGCCCTTCTCTGCAGTGGGCTCCAACTTTGTCCTCTTCTCAAAAGGGAAATGAAAGTAAATCAAACTACCAAATATCCGAAAATGGCTAACCTTAGGCTTCTTGCCTGAAAAACACTCCTCATGTGTCATGTTCCCCACGGCACGATGGGGACTCATGTTCTGAAGATATACAGCTGTGCTGCAAGCCTCAACCCAGAGAAAGAAAGGAAGTGACTAGTCATGTAACATAGCTCTGGTTGATCCAACAATAGACTTGTTCTTCCTCTCCGCTATTCCATTCTAATCTGGAGCATATGGAACAGTCAACTGCCTCTTGATATCCTCCTATCTACAATATCCATCAAAATACTTGGAGGTATACTCACCCCTGTTATCCGATATGAGAACTAGGATCTTCCTCTCTATTTGGTTCTCCACAAGAACTTTGAACTCTTGGAACCTTTGCAAGACTTCCTCGAACTTCTTGCTCTTCTGAAAGTAGATCCAAGTCTTCCTAGAATGATCATCGATGAATGTCACATAATACTCATATCCTCTCAAGGAAACAGATGACATCGGTCCACACAAATCTGAATGTATCAAGTCAAGGACCCCTGATGACCTGCTATCACTGCTAGGAAAAGTAGTCTTGGTGTACTTTCCCAAAGCACACCCCCTGCACACATCACTCTGCCCTATGTTGAACTCCGGTAAACCTGTAACCATATGTCTCAACAACCCCAAAGTTGGATGATGCAAGTGAGCCATCCTCCTATGCCAAAGCTCACTGTCGCTGCTATGTGCCAAGGCATGCTAAGGCTAAAATAAGAGCCTGTACAGTTTCTCGCATCTAACTCCAATGGAAACTGAAGCAGATGGTCCTGCAGTCTTGGGAAACATATGCACATGTCCATCTAGGAAGGACACCCCAAGACCCTGATCCTAAATCATGGAAACTGAAACCAGGTTCTTCTTCAACCCAGGTACATAAAAAACATCTCTCAACACCATGGGACTCATGGACTCCCTCTGAAAGGTAATGGTCCCACGCCCAACAACTCTGACTGCTGAGTCATCTCCCAACACTACCTCCACATCCGTCTCTGTCTGTGAAAGCTCAAAGAACATCTCACAAGCACCTGTCATGTGGCTTGAGGCTCCGCTATCAATATACCAAGTGCTGGAAACAGATGAACTGTAGGAATGGTCTGTCACCAGGGAAAACTCCCTCTATCTATCAACATCTGCACCGGTGATAATAGATGCTCTCTCTCTATCAATATGCCCAATGCACAAAGAAAACTCACTCTAAAATCTCGCTGCAAAGTCATCGACCTCCGTTGAAGCTGTTGTCTGTTGTTGCTTCTTCTTTTTCTTGTTCGAACACTACCCAGCATAGTGTCCCATCCTTAGCAAAGCACTTTACAGTGCTCAGATCCTTCTTCTGCCCATCCTGCTGGTTGGCCCCACCCTTCTTGGGACCCTTCTTGTTCTTCTTCTTCCCCTTCGCTGTCAAGGCCACATCCTCCCTACTAGTAGAAGCACTGCACTGCAAAAGACCCCTCTGAGTCTCCTCCTGAACAAAATCATCACAGATCTTGTCCCGTGAAGGTAAGTTCTCCCTAGACACCAAACCCTGTACAAACACAACCCAAGGTTGTGTCACCCCATTCAAGGTTGTCCGCACTAACTCAGGACCAGGAACAACCACCCCAACTGCTGCAAGCTCATCTCTCACCTGAGAGATCCTAGTAAGATAAGCCATACAAACCTCTCCTTTGACCATCTTGATACTCTTCAGCTTCTCCCTCAGAACCATCTTCCTATTCTCATTAGAACTATGAAACAAGCCGATCAAAGCAGACCACATCTCATGTGCACGGTCTTTCCCATAAATGTGGGGAATCACATGGCCTTTTACAGCATCTAGGATAATCCTCCTAGCCTTAATATCCTTCTTGTTGAAGGCAGCAAATGCTACCGCATTGGTAGAAGCGGGAATCATAGGGGGATTAGCTATAATATTTCTGACTACCTCTTGCCACAACTCATTCTCCTCCAACATAAGCAATATCCGAGCCTTCCATGGGACAAAGTTCCATTCCCCATCTAGCCTATCCTCCATTCTCAATCCGGTAGAAGTCATTTTTCACAAAGAACAAGTTTCCAACAAAAGTCTGTTAACTATCAAAAGATATTTCTGAATTCTGGAAATCACTTTTCTGTCTGCAAATATCAATTTTCTGCCCCACTCAGCTCTGATACCATGTGGAAGTTTTTCACAAGTTTTAGCCTCCGGTTTATAAGTTAAAAAAATGTCTCAATTTATTGCCAAACCCAGAAATATAAAAGGCTGGAAATAATCATAAATTTCAGACTTAAAAACACTGCTGTAACTTCAATCTTTTCATGGACAGAAAGTAAATAAATGCACACCATTCAACACACAATACTCAAAAAAATTTGGCCAATGGCCCTGGAAATACCCACAAGGGGAAAACCAGTCAGAGAGAGAGATTTTATTTTTCAGGAAAATTTTCTTTCACAGCAAAAACTCAGAAATTTCAAAACCAACTTATCTCAACCCAGAAGAGAAATTTTTGTCTTGTTTTTCGTGCCGAACAGTAAAAACCCAACTCAAAAAATTTATTGAAGGTTGCCTCGAAAAACGTGCCACAATACGAATTGTACGACAACAATAAATGCCTCGGTTTCTGTGTTGTACAACGATCTCAATTTCAGTGCCCAAAAATACCTTCCTCGATTTCTGTGTAGTACGGACCCACCTCGATTTATGTGTACCTGTGCCTCGATTTATGTGCTGGATGGAACCATACAGTACGGCCTATACGAATAGGCAGCAATTAATGTTGGTGTCTCGAAAATCATGGCAGCCCTCTCACCTCGAAAATCGTGCCCATATTTTTGCTGCTATTCTCCTCGATTTGCGTGGTGCAAATAAATGATGTCTCGATTTTCGTGCCCACTGGAAATCACTTCAATTAGGTGCCTCAAAAATCGTGCCTCTCTTCAGCTCTCTCTCTTCTTCACTCTTCTCTTAACAATGAATTCACTTTTGCCTTTCACTTGCTTTTTGACCAAAACCCTAGGCAAGTGAGAGGACATCTAATCCAATGGCTAACATTAGATTAGATCTAGGGATGAGAATAAATGCACCTATTTAATTCTCATAAAAAATAATTTTACTCACCCACTTAAATTTATCAAAAGTAACTTTATAATCTCTAAAGTCACATTAAATGCTCCACTTAAGTCATTTAATGCAAGGGTCACTTTATTTCCCTTTTCTAAGTGACTAAGGCTAAAGTCACCTAGGGGAACACTTTCCTAGGTACAAAATCAACATAACTCACTAGCCTCCAAATCTTTAATAAAAACTAATGCTTATGTATGGCATGGAGTCGCCCACCACCAAAGACAAAAATAGCCACCCTTATTGACTTTCAAATCATGTACGACATGTCCCCACTTGACTTTGGACTTTTGTCGATTTGTTGCATTTTTAGCATTAAACTGACGTTTTGATGCACCTTTAGAGAAATTATGCTTTACGAGATGATTTAGTCTCCCGAAACATAAGAAAAGTGGACTTTGCGGTAAAAAGGATGCTCTGAGTGTGAAAACGAGCATCCCCATGCGAAAAACAGACTCCAGGCCCAACTTTTATCACATTTTGAAGTTTCCCACTTAAACCATTAAAAATGGCCTAATTTTGCGGGAAAAAATATTTTTCTCGAAATTGAAAAAAAAACTTAGGGGGACCTAGCACATGTCCATACGACTCAAAATTAATGGCTAGCATGTTTATAAACATTGACACATAGACTCTAATAACCTCCTAAGGCCTAACCACCAAGACGACTACCCCAACTTTGGAGGTGTGAGTGGAAAACTCTAAAATTATTAGTCGTTTGTTCAACAACAAATAATTACCAAGGAAAAAAACACTATGGGCTAGTCAGCTTGATGTCTAAGTCTAGGAGATCGAGTCTTTTACATACTTAACCATGCTAGCACATTTGTTACAATTCTCCCAAGGGGGTATGAACATGTGGTACAAAAAAAAATCCCAGAAAGAGCCTCGCTGACTTTTGAACTCTGAAGAATGAGCATTTATGCTTGTTTTACTTTGTCGACTCACTTGAAAACTAGTTGAGCATGACTCAGTAGGTAACAAGGCCCCTTTGGAGTAAGCCCTTTGGAATTCTTCTCGTGGATGTAGCGTGATCTATAAAAGTTATAGGGCAGCGAACCATATTTTAAAAAAACCCGAGGGCTAGCTCAGTTGGTTGGTGCTTTCGAGTCCAAGATCAAAGTAGTCGAGGTCAGAGGTTCAATTATCTGGGTCCTTCGAGGTTAGGCTCCCAAACCTAGATGTTAAGATTTCAATGGTTATACAAGATCTAAAAACATTTAGCACCATAACATCATAACCATATACAAAAGGATCACTGAAAGAAAGACAAGCACAACCACACAAAAGAACATAGAGATTTATCAAGGGAAACCCTCATGGGGGAGAAAACCTAGCAAAACGTCCTCGATATAGAATTCAACCAAGTATAGTGTAAGACCCAAAGAATAAGACATACAAGACCACAAGAATAATATTGCATTGCTTCCTCTCTATCAGTTGGACTGTTCCTTCTCTCTCTAGCGCAACTATTGAGTTCTCTGCTTGTCCAAATGAGGGAGGTGCCTCTCCTATTTATATTGATCACCTGAGAGATCTAATAACCCAACTAGGACGACTTCTTGCTGCCAGGGTCGACTTTCCTTGGAAGACTCAAAAATACATTTTAATTATACTTTTGTGGGTACTACTAACCCGATTTACAACGAAGGTTTTACCTCAAGACTTTACATGACCAATTACATCAATGACATCCCTAATCGAAGGAACATCTCCGAAAGGGGTAATAACAATAATAATACAAAATAGAATATCTTCCGCAGTTACATTTCTTTAACACTCCCTCTTAACAAGGAAGGTATTCTACAACAGTACATTTGTACAACTAACTAGTGAATCTATATGTCATAGGAAGTTTTCACAATTGCATCAACATCATCATCATCCGTGGAACATAATCATCACGGACATCTCTAGCATTATCTCTGGTGTCATCTCGAGCATCATCATCTCTGGCATAATCTTGAGCATTATCATCTAAAGCATCATCATCTCTGGCATCATCTCGAGCATCATCATCTCCGGTGTCATGTCGAGCATCATCATCTGCAACTGAATGCGGGAACTCGTCTGCAAGTGAATGCAGGACCACTCTCCATAAGAGAGTACTATCGTCCGCAGGACCATCCTCAGTCGGTAAGTGCTAGGACCACTCTCAACAACAGAGTGTTCTTGTTCGCAGGACCATCGTCAAAGAGGATACTGTCGTCTGCAACTGAATGCAGATCTCATCCGCAACTGAATGCAGGACCACTCAACATATGAGAGTACTATCGTCCGCAGGACCATCCTCAGTCTATAAGTGTTAGGACCACTCTCAACAAGAGTGTTCTTATCTGCAGGACCATCCTCAAAGAGGATATTGTCGTCTGCAGCTGAATGTAGGACCACTAAACATATGAGGGTATTATCGTCCGCAGAACCATCCTCAACCGGTAAGAGCTAGGACCACTCTCAATAAGAGAGTGTTCTTGTCTGCAAGACCATCCTGCAAATGAATGCAAGACCACTCTCCATATGAGAGTACTATTGTCTGCAAGACCATCCTCAGTCAGTAAGAGCTATGACCACTCTCAACAAGGGAGTGTTCTTGTCTGCAAGACCATCCTACAAATGAATGCAGGACCACTCTCCATATGAGAGTACTATTGTCTACAGGACCATCCTCAGCCAATAAGAGCTAGGACCACTCTCAACAAGAGAGTGTTCTTGTTCGCAAGACTATCCTCCAGGAGGATACTATCGTCCACAAGTGAATGTCAGACCTCATCAACATCTGTAGGCATACTAATAAAAGAGACTAGCCTTTTCTGCACTAGCATATCTATGTTATCTCATCATCACTCCCTCTTTCCAGGGAGGTCCTTTCGGACTACACCAAGCTTGTCTCAAAAGTGTTCAAACTTTACACGAAATAAAGGCTTAGTCAGCACATCAACAACTCGTTCCTCTATAGGAACATACTAGAGCTTTACAGCTCCTCTCTACACCATATCCCGAATGTAATGAAACTTTACTCTATATACTTTGACTTATCATGAAACGATGGGTTCTCTGTTAGCTTGACGCAACTCTAGTTGACACAATAAATATTAGTTGCATCTATCTCAGCATCAAACGATCCTTCCAATAGTTTGTGAAGCCATATTGCTTCGCTACAGGCTGATCATGCTGCAATGTACTCAGCCTCAACTGTACTGAGGGCAACACTGATTTGCTTTCTGCTAATCCATGAGAACATACCCGATCCCAAACTAAAACATCATCCTAAGGTGCTCTTTCTTGCACTTCCTCTTTGCATCTACAATGAGTTCGTCCTCTCCTATCAGGTGATCGACATATACCAATCTTCCGCATTCAACCTTAAAGTAAAGGTTGGAACGCACTTTACTCTTAGTAAATCCTAAGTCCATCAAGAAGTTGTCCATCCTATCGTACCATGTTGAACTCAGAGATCTTTTGCAGTCACTCCCTCTTTAGCAGAGCATCATCCTCCCTCTACATTTGTACTCTATGTATCGAAACATTTTGTACTGGAGTGAGAGGTAGCATCCTCTGCTACTAATCTTCTATGTATCCATCTCAGGTCACTGGATACCAAGATCCTTTATCTTCAACTTTGTTAACAATTTCCTCTTGCACCCATCTGTGAGCTTGTTGTCCTCTATAGGTTTCCATCTTCAACCTTGTAACAAAGGTTAAGATCTTCATCACTCTAGGTGATCTTCAAGCTCCTCATGTAACTAGTTGTGCTTATCCATGGGTTCCTTCTGAGCTCATACAAAGCCTTTTGTGCACATTTGGTTCTCTGCATGATATACACTTCTATTTCAATGGAAAAGTGTATCTGGTCAATGGAGTATGTCATGCCATAGTCTACTCCCTCTTTCTGAGAGAATCCATGAACCTTGCTTTGTATCCCTCGATGTTGCCATCTGCTGCATACTTGATCTTGTAGATCCACATGGAAGATATTACTGCCTTCCCTTCAGGTCTTGGAACCATATCCTAGACATCATTCCCCATGATCAACTAGTACTCTTTGATCGTAGTCTTCTTCCATTTCTCCTTAGCTACTTCTTCATAGTTGGAAGAGTCTGCATCAATGATGTCACTCAACAGTGCCACATAACTAGAGTGTATTTGAGGTCTCTTACTTTAGTTGGAAGTACCGTCATAGTTTTCTTCATCTTGAATTATCTCTCTTGCCCAAGATGGTCTTCATCTCTCAAGGTGGATCTACCACTTTCTTCAGGTCATATCATGATTCTTATATTCTTCTGAATCTCTTTCTTCCGCCACGATGTATCTGACCCTGGGAGCTTCAAATTCATCTTCATGTATGTTTATTGGACTAAATCTTCTAACTAAACTGTCGTCACTTGTTTGTAATGTTTCGTTATTGATAAATAGGGAATTGACTGAGGACATTTAATACTAGGAGCATATTAGAATAATTATTTAGTATTATTAAGTCACTAGTGTAATAAAGAGGGCCATCAGAGTTATTATCATAAAGCATGCAGAGCATGCAAGCCTTATTTCTTCAGGCTTAAGTCAACGAGCAATTAGAATTACATGCATGCAAAAAGTAAAGTGCAAACCCTAAAAGTGACATGCAAACCCTAAAAGTTCATGCTAAAGCTATATAAAGGTCACTGAACCAAAATGATTATCTATGATTATTATTGTTGAGTTTGGTTTTTAGAGCAGCAGCAGCAACAATTGGGGTTGGAGATGAAGGTCTTCAGCTAACAAGGGGTTTCGACAGTGAAATCTATCTGCCCTAATCACTTCAAGATAGACCATCCAGGTTTATCACCAGTTCTTCACCGTATTCACTCACCTTGAGTGATTCAGCACACAAAAGGAGTTTTATTACAAGTTCACATTTGCAGCTGGGGAATAGCTGGAAATCCTCAGAAGGAATCGCTGGGACTCAAGCTCTCAGTCTTTCCTCTGCATGTCCACACCATCTACCTTAGCAACCTCACCATACTGTATTGGGTAATTATCAGCTTCCTATTTGCATACCTAGAGCAGTTAGCAGCAGAAACGTGGGTGTGGGAGGCGTGGGCACCTGAGAGCCAAATCAATTCACTAGGTGCCTTAGTGAAGGCAAAACCTCTGCATGCGCCTTCCAATCTCTCCAGGAGGGTTAGACCATCATCCCGACAAAATTCCAGTAGTAACAGGCTCCTCCTCCAAAAACGTCAATCTCATTCAGAAGGGGGCACACATCTAGTTGGGCGTCAAACAGAAGAGAGGAGCACTATCTTTCCGGCAAACACTGCATGCATCTTATCTCTGGAGGACTATTAGCTTATTTATTAGTGCTATGTGTATAACTTCTTCCTGAAAGTCTTTGCCCTATAATCTCTCCAGATTAGCTATATTTTAGGGCCATTTGGCACGACACCTTTGCATGCACATTTTATTCAATTTTTTTGCACAATCTTGAGTATATGAACAAACAACGTAGTAGGAAAGTACAATAGAATATCAGTTGGGATATTACACTGGTATCAGAGCATGATCCTTGCCAGTTGTGGGCACATAACAATTGAATGTCAGTGATGTTGGTGAAGTGTATGTCAGAACAAAGGTTTTGTTTTGCCAGCTTGTGAGAACATGAAGACAATGAGAAGGATCTTAACTGGAAATTTGCAGAGGTTAGCAACACTACAACACTTGACTCGATATTGGGAATATCTAGCCTTGGGTGATGAGGTATGTGTAGCAATGTCCTTTCAAGACTATTACACCATCATGTTCGGAAGCCAACCCAAGGATTTGGATCAAGATTTCCTTAAAAACATAGTTGGAGGAGTGGAAAAATATGAGCCCGAAGTACAAATTGATGGTGAGCTTGAATTGCAGTTAACAGTACATGATGAGGATGTGAACGAGGAGATAGCATTAGAGCCATCCTATGAGTCTAGCAACACCAGCACATCTGATAGCCAGATTGTGGACAAGTCGTGTGATGAGTTGGAGTTGGTAGTGTGATGAGTTGGAGTTGGTACACTCTTCATCACCTACAACAGGAGTCCAGACAGTTATGACATGGGAGATACATGAGGTGCAAGGCAATGAGCACAGCAGTCGAGACAGTGGGCAGCCACACATGGAGGTTAGGGCGAGTTTATATAGGCATGAGATAGAGATCCCAGATGATAGTCACCGAAAGAAAATTGAACGTGTTAAAGAAAGCATTCTGGCAATGAAAGAGAGGACCAAGATACTCCGAGACACCATATTACAGCGAGATGTTGAGCTTACAGTTCTTCGAGTTGTATGTACCGAGTCAACAGTCAGGCTTTCTAGTATTGAAGAGCAATTAGATTCCTTGATGGGGCAGCAGAAGAAACATACTATTGTATTTCAAAGCAGCTCTCTTCAGGAGTACATAGACAAGGCTTGCAATAGCTTGAATCCACATTTACATAATGGAGGATGGTTTTTACAGGTTGGTCGGGATCGAGAAATTGGGCAGCGGTATATGAGCATTCTAGTTGAAATCAGAAGGGTAAAATGTCAACTTGGTAGGATTATTCCTTGTGATGGTGCTTATGGACAAGGTCCTTTTTGGGAGTTGGATTGGAGAGAGATTAAGAGTTGGTGTCCTATTGAGTGGGTGATTCTTGGGAAGACATTCCTATCCAGGGGTATAGTCCCACAAGAGCCTTGGGATATTTGGGATGAAAGATGCACAAGTTTGCATTGGGATCCAAGTGGGAGACCCTTACTGATGCGGTTACTTGGGAGTCTACAAGATGCTCCTTATGTCGATACTACGCAGGGTAGCGGTGGATGTATTTTAACCTCTGCAATTCTCAAATTGATTTGGGACCCTGGGATTACAGTGACTGGCAGTTTAGTGATCGTTTACACCGTGGTTAGTTACTCTACTTACAGGAGGGTTCCATGGGATATCTTGTGATGGTACCGTGCAATGCAGTGCTTTGAGCAGACGGTGCTACGGATCTCCTAGAATAATTTGGGACACTGCGGTCATCCCCGAATTCAGTTGGTTCAATTGATTGATTGTGGAGTTGTGTTGGCATTGCTCGAGGACAAGCAATCTTTGGCGAGGGAGGACTGTAATGTTCTGTTATTGATAAATAGGGAATTGACTGAGGACATTTAATACTAGGAGCATATTAGAATAATTATTTAGTATTATTAAGTCACTAGTGTAATAAAGAGGGCCATCAGAGTTATTATCATAAAGCGTGCAGAGCATGCAAGCCTTATTTCTTCAGGCTTAAGTCAACGAGCAATTAGAATTGCATGCATGCAAAAAGTAAAGTGCAAACCCTAAAAGTGACATGCAAACCCTAAAAGTAACATGCAAACCCTAAAAGTTCATGCTAAAGCTATATAAGAAGGGTCACTGAACCAAAAGGATTATCTATGATTATTATTGTTGAGTTTGGTTTTAGAGCAGCAGCAGCGACAATTGGGGTTGGAGATGAAGGACTTCAGCTAACAAGGGGTTTCGACAGTGAAATCTATCTGCCCTAATCACTTCAAGATAGACCATCTAGGTTTATCACCAGTTCTTCACCGTATTCACTCACCTTCAGTGATTCAGCACACAAAAGGAGTTTTATTACAAGTTCACGTTTGCAGCTGGGGAATAGCTGGAAATCCTCAGAAGAATTCACTGGGACTCAAGCTCTCAGTCTTTCCTCCGCATGTCCACACCATCTACCTCAACAACCTCACCATATTGTATTGGGTAATTATCAACTTCATGTTTGCATACCTGGAGCAGTTAGCAGCAAAAATGTGGGTGAGCGGGACGTGGGCACCTGAGAGCCAGATCAATTTGCTAGGTGCCTTAGTGAAGGCAAAACCTCTGCATGCGCCTTCCAATCTCTTCGAGAGGGTTAGACCATCATCCCGACAAATTTCTAGCAGTAACGGGCTCCTCCTCCTCCAAAAACGTCAATCTCATTCAAAAGGGGGCACACATGTAGCCGGGCGTCAAACAGAAGAGAGGAGCACTATCTTTCCGACAAACACTACATGCATCTTATCTCTGGAGGACTATCAGCTTATTTATTAGTGGTATGTGTATAACTTCTTCCTAAAAGTCTTTTCCCTATAATCTCTCCAAATTAGCTATATTTTAGGGTCATTTGGCATGACACATTTGAATGCACATTTTATTCAATTTTTTTTGCACAATCTTGAGTATATGAACAAACAACATAGTAGAAAAGTACAATAGAATATCAGTTGGGATATTACATTGTTCTTCGGAACAACTCTCATCCTTCTTTTCTTGTAGGTGATTGTACACGATCTTTCCTACAAGTCAAATACATCAGTTGCATGGTTAGAAACATTTCATAGGACATATTCATAATGGCAAATTCTTATGCATAAATCATGCAACTATTTTAGCCAATACAACATTCATCCATATCCCATATACACACAAAAACTTTCTAGATGCCTTCCATCTCTACCATAACATTATTGAGATTGTGCACTAATCCCAATATGTCAACAAAAAGGTTTCATTCTAGATAAGTAGCAATGGAATGTTGTATAGCACCTTAGGCCACTTACCAATCACATGCATATTAGTAGTATATTGTTCATTAATACAAACATTCTATCGTACATAGTACAATTCCTTGAACATAGATATGCACATAACTAAACAATGTTATTTAAGCAACTAGATATATAGGAAATGACAATTCAAATACTTATCTTTGTTCGTTTGGCAGACTCCTTCTTGATCCTTATGTCCTTGCAAGAATAACTGGAGCCTTCTACTTCATCATCTGATTTTGGGAACCTGTGTACTGATTCGGAGTGTCGCTAATTGCATTCCTTCTTAACCAAATACTGAGATGGATAAGAGTATGATCTTTGTCTTCATCAATAGAATTCATATTCCTCATTACTTGAGGAATCTTCCTTTTCTTCTGAATCTTTTATTAGTTGGTTCATCATCTTCAGCGGTCTGAGCATGATGTCTTTTCTTGTTTGACTTCTTGTTGAAGGAGCCTCTATTTCTGGGACAATCTCTGGAGTAGTGTCCCTTCTCATCACAAGTGTACCATCGAATGTTGGAAGGATCTCTTCTGAATTCCTTTTGTCTTCTGTTGTGATGATGGTCATCCTTCTATCTATGATTTTTCTTTTGGAGTGAACTGTGAGATCTTGATCTACAATTGCTCCCATCTTCTCCTCTCTTGTTATGAGCCGAGCTTCTTCTTGTGTGCATTCTTCCCATAGTCTGCTGACAGAGATCAGCTTCCTTCTTTCATATATTCCTTGAATGAATGAATCCCATGAACTTGGGAGCCCATTCAAGGTTTTAATCTTCGCTTTTGTTTCTTCGACATTGTCTTCAATGGATTCTAGTTGCTTCTTGATCTCAAAGATCTTTGAGAAGTAAGATTGAATGCTTTCTGACATTTGCATCTTCGCATCCTTGAGTTGAGTTCTCAAGGTCATCTTCCTGTTGATATTATTTCCTTCATACAAGCCAGTCATTGCATAGAACATATCCTTGGGGGTCTACAAGGATGATAATGGAGACAGAAATAATCCTCTTGCCTTTGACTAATTCCTTGTGCTTTGTCTTCATCTCCCTCTGGATCTGCAACTTCTTCTTTGACATAGTTCTTCAGGTCATGCCTCTTCAGGTAATAGAAGCACTCTATACTTCCATGCTCAAAGGTTCTCCGTTCCTTCAAGCTTGTTCTCAAGCTTGGTACTATTTGTCATCATGATAAAAATGAGAACCTCAAATGGAAATAGAAAGGGTAGAACTTACCAATGAGATTGCTTAACTTGATGCTTGCTTGAAAACTTTTCTGGAAGACTGCTTCTGGTGGACCTAGGGTCTGACAGAGAAACCCTAATTTTTCAACTTATGTATCTTTCAGAGCTAATTGGATAGAAAGATGTGCCTCCTCAAGGCAAGCTGAGTAGCATACTCATTTTCCCACAACTGTGAACAGAATTGCAAAATATCTTATGCCCTAGTTTTCTCTGGCGCCCTAGTTTTCTCTGGCAACAGTGTTAGCTCAAAAATTGAAAATCAACAACAAGAGAAACTTCTTACATAGAAATATGTTCCCTCCTAGGGCGAGTTTGATAGTCCTCCTTTTTCAACTGATCAATGGAGAGAAGTGCCCGGAACAAGAAGCCCTAGTTTCTTCAATTTCTTCTGCAGAATTGCTTGATCTTGTTTCTGTTGTATTTCCGAAGTTTCTGCTCCTAAAGGTCTGAAACTTCGTCCAGAGATAGCCTTGTCTGTCTTCTTTCTTCGTCCTGAGATAGTTTCCCCAAGTCGGACTTATGGTAAGTTTCCCAAGATGACTTGTTTTAGGATTGTTCAGTATAGTGAACTTGTACATACTGCCATGTGTCACTATTTCACTTTCGAGGTCTGAAACTCGAACCACAGAAACTAGAGTTCGTGCCCTATCTGCAACATCTTGCGAAATTTGATTTGGACCTTCCTAGTCCAAGATATAGCAATTCTTCCTAGGTCTCTTGTTTGAGATTGGATTCTTGAGGAGACTAGAACCCTGATTTGGAGGAATCATATCTCCTAAAATATAGCACATATGTGGCTGAAATTCGACACAAGGTACAACAAGATTCCATCTTTGTCCTATCAAAGTTTTAGCTCCTGAGACTTCTCCAATCTCGATCTATAGCAAAAATCCCAAGATGACTAGATTTTGTCTTCTAAGGTTTTTCAAGCATGAAACCCTAATCTTCAGTAGTTGCAGTTGTAGCAATGTTTCGACTGCACAAAGACTTCTTTCAGGTTGGCTTTGATACCATGTTAAGATTTCAATGGTTATACAAGATCTAAAAACATTTAGCATCATAACATCATAACCATATACAAAAGGATCATTGAAAGAAAGACAAGCACAGCCACACAAAAGAACACAGAGATTTGTCCTGGGAAACCCTCATGGGGGAGAAAACCCAAGAAAACTTCCTCGATATAGAATTCAACCAAGTACAGTGTAAGACCCAAAGAATATGACTTATAAAACCCCAAGAATAATACTAGACTGCTTCCTCTCTCTCAAACGGATTGTTCCTTCTCTCTCTAGTGCAACTGTTGAGTTATATACTTGTCCAAATGAGGGAGGCGCCTCTCCTATTTATACTGATCAACTGAGAGGCCTAATAACCCAACTGAGACGACTTCTCCTTGCCGGCAAGGCCAACTTGCCTTGGAAGACTCAAAAATACATTTTAATAATACTTTTGTGGGTACTACTAACCTGACTTACAACGAAGGTTTTACCTCAAGACTTTACATGACCAAATACATCAATGACATCCCTAATTGGAGGAACAACATCTCTGAAAGGGGTAATAACAATAATAATACAAAATAGAATATCTTCCGCAGTTACATTTCTTTAACACTAGAGTCGACAGGGTGAGGCCCCTTCAGGTGGGCCCCCTGAGAATTATTACCGTGGACGTAGCTAGCCCTCTATCTTTCGAGGCTATGAACCACATTTAGCCCCGAGGGGTAGCTCAATTGGTTGGTATTTCTGAGTCCAAGACCGAAGTAGTCGAGGTTGAAGGTTCAATTCTCCAGGTCCTTCGGGCTTAGGTTCCCAAACCTAGAGCCTACAAGGTGAGGCCCCTTCGGGTGAGCACCCTGAGAATTATTACCGTGGACCTAGCAATCCCTCTATCTTTCGGGGCTATGAACCTGTTGAGGCCTAGAAAATTGCAAGAAACAACAGTTAGGGATTCTCCCCAGTAAACGTTCCCAACTAGCCCGTTACTGTTTGGTATGGGGAATCCGTCCGGTTTACGGTCCGGCTACCGTAGGTCAAGTAACAAAAATAAAAGGTTTTACCAGTTACGGCTTGGTCCACCGTGTATGTTTTCAGTTTTTTGTATTTAAGTATGAGATGCAAGTGCCTATCTAAAAATGCAGATTGATAGAGAATACGAGGAGCGGTCACAATGGGATGCGCAGGTTCTTACCTCTCGTCTTAACTCTCTCGCATCTAAACCACACACAGCAAGAAAAAACTAAAACTAACTATCTAACCTATCCCTAGGGAGCAAGAGTATTATTCATCGATGAGTAATGTAATTTGTGCATGCATTAAGAAAAATCACAGATAGTTGTTACTTATTTCAAAACACATGAACATTTATAGATATATGAACAACCAGATAGCTAATTGTTTATGAACAGCATTCATTACTCACAGTGGAAATTTCATAGAATAAACTAGAGCGCATTCATAACAAGAACATAGGTTCAAAGAGTTAGAACGATCTCACAGTTACTGGATAACAGCTGAAAACGAAATAGTTCACATTCAACAAATCCATAGCACAGCATTTGAAACCTTCCACAAAGCTTTCTCCAACAGGAAACTTGTAATTTCTTTATGCAAAAGGAAATAGTTCTTCTTACATCATACTCTCACAAATCTATCTGGGGAAAAGTGCCTCTCTACAACTAACTCTCCTATATTTATACAAAAATAGCAAAACCTTTGGGTTGCCCCTTGGGTGACCGTTGGGCTCCCCCAACCGTTCAATCCCACAATTTTGTCTTTTAGTGGGTGCTCATGATTTATACAATACGTTACATTTCATTGAAATTTAATAGCACTTTTATAACGAGAGACCAACTTGATCAGTGATAAACTTTTCCCAAGCCTGGGCCTTTGCTGCTATCGAATCCGTTGGTCCTTTTAGACATTGTTGATCTTAGACCTTCACTTTATCCTTCCTTTTCTATCTCGCTTCTTTTTGCTTCAGCCTCTTCTTCCCTTACTGCCTCCCTTCTGCTTCGACTTTTAGACATATCTTGCTTGCAGTGGTCACCCTGTCATGAACATAGCAGATTTAGACCATCTAGTGTTTAACAAAGTAACACAAACTGCACTAATAGATGCATTCTGTAAAATGAACTATAAACAAATTTAATGCATGAAAAGAAACATGATAATGCAAAGAAAATCCTGCAAGTTAGTATCTTGAACTTCGCTAAATCCACCATCCAAACTAAAACACAAGTCCGAAAAACAGACTCTCTATCTCAATCCGGGCCGCATCCGGACCAATTCGACATCTTCCGAAGAAAGCATGAAAAATGACAAAGTAACCGCCACCAAAAAACAGAGTAAAAGCACACGAGAAAGGCAAGAAAACCCTCACCGACAGGAAAAATACTAAGCATCGAGCGAAAACAAAACTCTCATACTATAAGTCGGATGGTAAATTCACTAAGCCGCCGCAACGGCGGAGACCATATAGACTAAAGGTTCCAGGGCAAAATAAAACGTCGGCGAAATAAAATACTAAAAGCTGCCATACAGGCATCGGAGATCGTAAGGACTAATCACAATGCGTCGACAGAATAGATCAATACGCAGCGGCAACGGTGGAAGGTGGACAGACAACGAATTCCGCAATAACAAGAAAACATCGATGAAAATCAGAACAAACCATCGACGAACGGAACAATTATATGTCGGATGATTAGTTCGCTAAGGAGCCGCAATGGCAGAAAATAATCAGACTACGGCTTTCGATCAAAGTCATGAAACGTTCCGATAGCGAAGAGAAAACAAAAAGTAATGAAAAATCAATAAAACACGGAATCGGCAAGGGTAAGAACTAACCCGTCGAAACGTTTGCCATTTGTTCTCCGAAACGGCGGCGACTTAGAAGCCTAATGCTCCGACAGTGATAAGCAAAACGACGCCGAAAACCAAAAAACGAAGGAGATAAACCATCGGCGAAAAACATGATTCCCATCGGGACGTTTATTAGTTAGCTTCCGCAACGGCGGCTGCATAGAGAACTACGGCCCCAATTCACTGTTCAATAAACTTCCAATAGCGAAAAGGCAACTATCGACAACCAAAAACTTCAAGTTCAAGTCAAACAAAGATAGTCATTCAACTTCCGAAAATGGTAAACAATGTACCTCAATTCAAACTCAAAAGATCCAAATTTGTAACAGAGGACAACAAAGTTCAGCAATCCAAAACACATCCAAGCAAGATAAAATTTAAAAGGAGGGTCCAAAATTTTAAAAAATTTGGGAAATAGTTGCAGCTGCAACAGAACCACATGAAAAAAAAAAGATAGATGTGACAATATTACTTCCATTAATAAAACAAGCAAAGAGTCAAGAAAGAAAAGATCACGACTAGTTTCTTCCAATGTGGTAAACATACTCTTCCTTGATGGCCTCTTGAAATAAACTTTTGCATGTAGTATTCAGCACCAAAATTCAGCTATAGAACTCCAAAACAATAGCCTCACATATGCAAGCATGAACCCATAAACTTCCACGAGGCTCTAATAAATGTTTAACAACAGCTCCCAAAAGTTATACACACTTTCGACAACCATTACAATAGGAGGACCTCATCATATATAAAGAGGTCAAAACCTCCTTCAATAAAATAATAATATCTTATGCTAAACCCTAGATCTATCCTAGGGAGTAAACAAGCAATATCCTCCAACTAACTCCAATACAAGTGAAAAAACCCTAGAATAATGAAATGATAAAATAAATAATTGAGATGCCACTTGTTCTCTCCTCATGCAAAATGCCACTTGGTCTTGGTGCACTCTCCAACATAACCTTCAACAACCTCCTCCAATAAAACAATGATACTTGCCAAGTCAAAGTGATGAGGGCATTGTTCAAGAAGGGCTTTCAACCACCAAATAATATAAAATAATCAAGGGAAGAGGTGCACCCTTGAGAAGTGTGCAACGGGACCACATTGACCAAGCAAAATAATATATAATAATCCATGGTGGTTGTTCCCTTAAAGAGTGTGCAAGAGTAGTTATTGACTCGCATCAACAAATAATATAATAATCCCAAAGTAGAGCGCACCCTGGATAAATGTGCAAGGTAGTTGCATGAGTGATTGCCAACATGCCAACTAGGGGAGCGCACCACCTTTCAATGAGTCAACTATCTAGAGATGCGAAAACAATGCTAAAAATAGCAAGGTTCATTAGGGTGCACTCCTCAAGAAGATAACCAACTCAAGTCAAGTAGAAAATGGCATGCCCAATACCCAAATGGCTGTTAAACCAGAACAAAGAGGTGAAACAGCCTCAATAAATGTGCCCAAGATGGTTAGATGCACATATACCAGCATTGTAACTCCTCCAAATAGATGCCAACAATAGGACAAAGAGGTTAGGGCACTATCTCCAAAGCTCTCAAGCCATCCATCAAGAGAAATCTGTAGAAATATGTGCAAAGATGTCTGAATGGATGCTAAAATATCGTCAAGTAGAGCGAGCTTCATCAACATGTGTGCATGAATACCAAAACCACCTCCCAAAATGGTGTCATGAAGAGTACACCCTAGGAAGATGTGCAAAGGAGGTGGGATGATCTCAATATGCAAATAAGGAGGCCTCCAGAGTCCAAACCACATGCAGCCTCATGAAACCATGTGTGCACTGTGCATAAACTATAATCCACTATCAAAACCAAAAATACTCGTGGAGTAACCTAGGAAATTGTGCAAGCAAGATCCCCATGCTTCCAAATGTGAGAAAAGATGCCAAATAAGAGGACCCGACAAGTAATCAACCACTCAAACGATGCCACACTACCAATATTCTCATGGGATTTCACACCATCATGCAAAATGAGCTCAAGGTCCACCAATCAAAATAATGAATTAATAATCCACGTGAAACCTTAGGAACCCATGCAAAACATACCAAGTAACTAATCTACCACATCAAGGAGCTATAATTAACCAATAATACTTAGGGAACCCCTTTTAAGGGTCAATCAGATGTGTGAGCAGAGCTATGCAAGACCCTCAAACTCCATGTGCTAGATGCAAGCCTCCAAACAAGAGATGACGCCAATAAGGAAGATAATGCAAATCATCTGACCATAGCATACCAATAATAAACCATCTAAAACAATCCCACCATGGTGATGTGTTCTAGGGGGCAACAACGATAGCCAAACAAGTGTACATAAGAACAACTCTCCTCTAGACACCTCAGCACCCACCAAAAGGTGGTCGACAGAGTCATAAGGGATGTGCAGAGAAGAGTGTGAATATAGACCCTAATGCCCCTCAATAACTGTAAAATTCCACCCCATAATCCTGCTTCTGCCTAGCAGGGTCTTCAACTCGATCAAATACCTCATGCTATATGAAAGGTAAGAAAAAAGATAGTGATAGGGTTACTTATTGCTCAATTTAAACATGTGAGACTACATAAGACCTAAAATAGGCCAAGGCAAACATTTATTTTTCTACAAAAATTGACTAATAAGCCGTTTCTTTGTCCTAAACTTGACACGTTTTCAAACTTAGCCAAAGTAATTGAGTGGTAAGATGCAAAACAGAGCCCACTTTTTCAAACATTGCCATAATACTCGAATAGTAAGATGCAAAGCAGAGCCTATTCTTTGACAGGAAAGGAATAAGAAATACATGTTATATAGCTCACAAATTGTGTTTTCTTTACTGGACTTTCAGATTAAGAAACGTCATCTTGGTCTGGCTTAGGCACAGATTCTCGGTGATGGAATATACTAATATAGGAACACCAAGCATAAAATCTCAGTGATGAAATATAACCCCAAAGCAGTAAAAGGCATTTAGTAGCAAGGCAACAGAGTTAAGCTAATAGTCCCTTGGGTCCAATATTCTGAACAAAAGGCCAGCAAGTAAAGGAACTTCTTGAAAAATATCTGAATTCTGAAGACTTCATATTTCATTGTCTAGCTTCTTAGATAACAAGTGCATGAGTAAAAATTATTTTGTCCTATAAAAAGAAATTGTTTTGTCCTATAAAAATGATAGAAAACATGATACATAGTTTAAAACTAATCTATGCAAGGAACAGCTCTTCCAGGGCATCATCAAGTCAATACAAACTTTAGTGCCCCAAATTCTACAAAGTTACAAACACTAACATTATAGGAAAATATACCCAAAATAAAATAAATATCATGAAATATGAGCTGCAAAGTTCAGAAACAAATCCAAAATATCATCAGTTGCACGCAAGATACAAAACTTTAGGGAAGCACATTGCTTCCAAAGGGATGGCCTCACAATGCCTGCCCTGGAAAGGTCTTCAAGGTTTAGTTGAAACTTGATACATGAGTCAATGTAATGGATGATTAAGGTTATTTTATATCATCTACATGATGTTGTGTGCTAGGGGAGCAGCGCACAGCAAAATCTTTCATAGGAATCATAAAGTATTTCTTGGAGACAATACCTGGATTGATGCATAGTGTCTTCCTGGAGCCTAAACAGGCAACTTTCAAGGATGAAGCAAAAGTTGTGCGTTGTAGCTCTTTGACAAACTGGGACAACTGTGAATGAGTCCGACTGCAAAAGAAAACCTTTATGGGTTCTTCCTCCAAACCCTCCTCTCCTGAGTCTTCATTGCTGCTAGAATACATATAACCAGGTTTCCTCTTCCCATTCTTTCTATCTTCACAATCCTCTCCACTCTCATATTCCTCGATCAAATAATCTGATTCATCATCAACCTTTTCTGAGAGATTAGAGGTCTTTTTAGCATCTTTTTCTACTATTCTATTTTCATCCAAATTCTTGTATCCGAAGGAAAGCTTGTCAACCATGGAAGATTGTATCCTCCTAGAGGATTTCCGTCCCTCTTTTTTCTCTGTAATGCCCTTAATCTGTTTCTCCTCTTTCTTTACAGCAAAATCTCTCATCCAGTCTGGTTCATTGTCATCACCGTCAGATGGTTGCTTCAACTGTTCTACTGGGGTTTGCATTTTTTTGTCAACTAGCCATTGCAGTGCACTGCAGATTAAACTGAGTGTTTTGCCTGTGCCTGATAGCATGCAAATCAATTGTAAACATTAATCATATCAACAAGGAATACTCTGTTCCTAGAGTGTTAAGCAGAAAAGAATTTGAGGGCTGTTTATCATAAATTAGCGGAGGACCACTTTACTCTGGTCGATATTTTAATTATAGAAATCCAAAAAAATATGACAATTTTTATTTTCAATAAAAGGAGAGTGAATACATGATTCCGTTCATTTTATGTTAACTATGAAGAATTGAATTGAACTAAAAGATTAGCAGAGTACTGTGTGAAGGTGTAGTTTAAAGAGAAAACCCTATTTAAATTACTTAATGTACCTAGCAGTGCAGAATGACCTTGATTCTCATAAATTACCAAAGCATTTTATTTAAAAAGCCAACTGGATGAAAGTAACGGACCAAATCAAGGTAATCTCAAACTGACCGACGGGTTTGTCTGAGCATTTGGGATTAGTTTCCATTTGGAGACAATAGAATAGAATTTTCGGCATCAGCTTCTTTAATGTGCCAAACAAATTTTACTCTTATCAGAATTGCCAGAGAAAATGCATGTCGACCTGGATATAAACCCATCCAAAAACATTTAAACTTGCACTGATTTATCCCAGAGTGGGAAGTTATTTATAGTGCAGCTATTTCTCGAAGCTTAAAATTTTCAAAATTGGATATATTTGTAGCATTGGACTGCATTCGTCCAGCAATCCCTTTCAATATAAAACAAAATTAACTTAAAAAGAGATTGAAAGCTTTTAAAGCGGATAGGGATGTAGTTAAGATGGAGGCATGTCAGGTCTCACTCACAAGGATCAAATCCCTCGTTGGTATGAATAAGCAGCTTGGGTATGTGTAGTTTTCGGGTGATTTGTACAGTCTTTAAGTAATCTGGTGGTGCAGTGCCCAGCTTCTTCGAACGAATTGTAATGTTTCGTTTGAATTTAAATGAAACACTTATAAATAAAAAATACATAACTATATCAAAGACTCATAATGATGCGGGTGAATTTTACAGAAGAATCATTAAAAGAAATAATGTTAAGTTGAAGGATTGCAAGAGAGTTTTTATTCCATTGAAATACATAGAAGAGAATGATGTACCTGTGGGGCTTTCGAGAATGGCGACGCCGCCCTTGTCCAGAGCAGTGTAAAGCGCGTTCATGAAGTCCAATTGAATAGGATAAGGTTCAAAAGGGAATGCAGGAAATCGGTTTTCATTGTCCATTCTTTCCTCCTCCGCCTTCACACCCTTGCCACCACTGCAATGCTTCCCAATCTCGTAAGCTTTCTCCTTCTGCGCCATTTTCTCCTTCGCTTCTTTTTCCCGCGCCAGATCTTACATGGCACTCAACGTGATTTCCACTGTCCAGCATGGCATTCGAACCCTGACGTGGCATTAAAAAGAATAATAGAGAGGGGTTTAGTCCACATCAGGTCATGGGTTCAAAACCTCATGTCGAGGGGTTGAGGGGGAGGGGTTGCATACAAACATGGTTTTGGGTACTTTTGACAGAGGCTTAGCTTGGTCTATATATATAAAATAAAAACTTACATAATAATTGATGTTTGTGGGTCTTTTTCCTTCAACCAAACCGGAATTTCCTATGCCTTCATTATATTTTTCTCATGCGAGATTCAACCAAAATTTCCTATGTTTTCATTGTATTTTTCTCATGCAGGATTAAAGAGCCACCTATGCTTTCATTGTATTTTTTCTCATGCTGAATTGATCACCCTTGGATATTGATAAATAAACTTGAGGGCATTACCTTTGTACCTTTCACCTAACTCAATGCCTATTATAGTTGCTTGAAAGCACAACACACACCTAGCAATGGCGCATAAGATAGGAAATAAAGAGATTCCTAGAAATGAATAATAGATGAGCAAATAAGAAGATAAATAATTATTGTCCTAACTCGTAAATTTTGGAAGAATGAACATGTATGTGTTGTTTGAATGGATCATGGAAGATTACTATGAATATCGAGTAGTTGAAGAAAGAACTACAATAGATGGCATTGAACCAAGATTTTACAGCCACATGCACAAATCCTTTTGTTTTGCACAAGTTCCACATTGAAAAAGGAGTCAATCATATTGTCAAAGGGAGACCACCATTATTGCCACCATCAACCCACCATTATTGCCACCATCAACCATTGATATAATCAAACGGGATGATTATTAGGATTGCTTCATCCTCAAAGAATGAAACCCCAATCTGAAAATGGGCATTGAGATCTCGAACATCAATTTAGAGTAGAAGTCATGGGCAACAATGTGGAGTAACGGACCAAATCCCAAAGTGGCCATGAGATGACTCAAGATAAATGCTTGTTGACTAGCATTGGCAAGAGAGACAAAATTATAAAGGAGAAAGAAAACATGCTTCAGAGAGGTAAAAAAGCAAGCATCAATAGAGAAATAGATAAATGATTGATATATGATAATACTCCTACCGAATTGCATACAATAAAAAGAGGCAAAAGATAGCAAAGGAGATCTAACTTAAGAGAATCTTTAAGAAATGAGAATGCCCATCAATCCCAAAATAGTGAAACAAAATTCAAAGCTTCCAATCGAAATGTTGCTAACACTATCTAAGTCGAGTAAGGAAAATCAATCGAATGTAGAAATGGAAACACCTTTTATTGTTCTTGAGAAGGAATAATTGATAAATGTAGAGAGCATAACATTGGAGCCCTTAAATAATGAATAATATAAATATATATAGATCGACAATTATGAGACATCCACAAGAAGAATATCAAACTCAAGAAGACAAAGCATGAAACTAAATATACTAGTTTGCCATCAACTACATATAGAACATGGAACAACATCCATATAGAGTTGACTAATTGAAGATGAAAATATTTGATCAAATATTAATACAAATGACATAAACAAGGGGGAACTTCTTGAACATAACTCTTGTTATCACGTACATTTTAGTTGGGGTACCATGATGCAGCATATGGATATTTTCTCACTTTTCAGAGTCAATTCCATTATATGGGGATATAGCATGGATCGATTATTATAATGAGCCATCCAAAGCCTTATTCAGTAGTAGATGCAAAGCACTCCCTCTCCATGACTGAGATTTCCTAGTCCATTGAGATGACCTTGGTGGTGACATAGTCCATTTGTGCAAAGCAGCAAAGATGGTACACATTTGACAAATTGGCACTTCATGTAGAGACATGTGTATGGTTGAGCAGGTATACAGGTAGTCCGTGGATGTATTTTGTCTCTATTGGTTATTTTAGTAATTATGACTTGACACTAATTAGCTTGTTGTGTTACTATCTTGTTTTAAATGGCTTATATTGTAAGTAGCTATGCAGCCTTTTATGTAAGTCCCTTATGTATGCTCACGTTGAACAAACTTAATCTATTTTTCTATGTTGGCACCATTTATCGCTTTCTCCGCCCATTTTTATCATCCATATTGACATTTACCCAGACTTGAACTTTGACTTGTGAGATTGAGGACACCTTTCCCCCACTTAAATTTATGATGACAAACCCCATGTTGTTTTGTGTCTCGGCTTTGAGTTTTGCAACAAAACTTGTTGAAGCCTTGATACTTCTAGGCTAGGAGAACCCGCTTGTGTTGGTTCCTGAGCATAGGTGAGTTGGGTTTTGAATCATTGACCTCTATGGTCAATTGCCCCTGATGTTTGGTCTTGATTGTGGATGTTTCCCCTAGTTTCCCGAAGAGTTGTCATCTAAAGCTTGAAGCAATATGTTCTATCATGATTACATGCATTATGTTATATGTGTTTCATCTTATGAAATGCAAACCTATGAATAAATTTGCAAATTGTGTCTTTAGACACACTTGGGCTATGAAATGAAATGTGAAAGGCCTAAAAGTAGTGGATAAATAAATGTAAAATCTAAAGATTGGTGGCCATATTTGAAAATGAAATTATTATATCCTCACAAAGCCTAGGGGTTGGGATGTTAGATAGAGTAGGGGACAACTAATTCTAAGTGTCCCTTGAGATCTCCTCACTATAGTTTCTTGTGTACTCAACGCAAGGGTCCTAGAAAAGAACCTCACAGAGCTTGAGTTTAGCTTGGATCTGAGCAATAGACTGTTGTTAAAATTGAATGGACACTCTTCAAATCAACTCATCCATTTGTGAGACACTTCCATTCCCTAATGTTCTCTGTCTATAATGAATGCAAGTGGATTCTTACTTCCCATGTCTAAAAGATCACTATGTTAAAGTCAACAAGTCTTCTCCTTGACCTTAAGCCTTTGTTTCCATCACAACGAATTGTCTAAGTCTTATAAGTGAGCATACTTAAGGGGGTTTATAGAAATTGAATGGTTACCCTGATTTAAGTCTAGTATTTATTTATGTTTATGTATCATTGTCATGCTATTAATGTTTTCAGTTTGGCTACTAACATAATCATGTGAGCTCCATTCATCTATGATGTACTCATGATCATCCAGATTATTGCTCGACCTTTAGTTTTGGTATTTTGACCAGGTCAACCCATTTGACCAAGTCAAACACGGTTCACAAGGCAGTGACTACAAAAAACAACATTGGCTATATTTGTTCCAGACATGACCAACAACAATACTACAGTCTCAGTGATCAGGTTGTGGCCCCAGTTTTGAGTATCAATGATTATTATCATTATATTATTGTCTTGGTCACATTTTTTTATGGAGAGATGCATTTAATTATGTCGCTCCCTAAGCGCTATAGAGGATCGCACAGTATGAGTGGTCCCTAGTACCATTCTACCATGTCTCTGGATTCATTTTAGTGGTTAGTTTGTCCCAGTTTTCAACCAACAAAGAGTTATGAACATTTTATTATTTCTAGAGGTTGTACCAGCATAAAAAAGGACTATGAAATTGCTTAAGGAAATCGATTTGGATAGGATAGTCAAGGAAATAGCTTAGGATTGTTTCATGATGATAGATAATGGCTTTCGGGATCATTTTGCACCAGTTACACTCAGCATGGGATCCCTGATTATTTTATTGACTCGTCCAGGGAGAATGTCCCCATGGGGTGCCCCTCACCTTGGCACATGATGTATTCATTTGTTATATCTTAATTTATGTTGTTAAGGTGGCTCCTAAGCTGTTTTATGTCCATATGAGACCCCTTTTTAAGTACCACATGATTATATCCTATGATTACGATCTATTACGCCTCACCTACGTGTCCTTAGGCAAAAGTGTGCCCCCCTTTGATTTAGTTATGTTGATTAATGTATGTAGAAAAAAATTAAAAGATCTCCAGCATTGACGATGTTTTAATCTCAACTGTTGGATTGATTTGGTTAAAATGTGGACACACTTTATATCTATTTAAGAGATGTGATCCCCTAATTGTATCTCATTAGGAAATTTGGCTCTTGGCTTTTGGAATAAAGAAATCTTTTGGCAAAAATTCTTGGGTCTCTTGTGTGGAATGTTCTTAATTTGTGATTGCAATATCTTACATTGTGAACTCTTTGAGAATTTTTTGTGTGAATATCTTGGCATGCATTCATTTTGGTCTTTCTGGTAGGGTAGCGACTTGGAGAGAGGGTCGCATTGTTGAAGACGTGTCTTCTTTATTTTCTTCGTGGTTTGACATGGAGTTGTATATTGTGCACTTTGTCAATTGATATTCTCTTTTACTCTGTTAAGATTGCATATCTTTCAGGTACCACAAATTGATTTCAATTGTTCGCTTGTGCAAGAGAGAGGAGTGCATTGGTCAATTGGAGTGACTTGGTTAAAGGGTGGATTTGCATCGGATCTTCACCAATTGGGAATTACTTCGTAAGAGCGTCACAATATTGGCATTTTCCAAGTCCCATGCATGTTTTTCTTTTAGTTTTCTCTAGTTTTAATTTCCAATCCACACGGTGAAATAAAAACAATTAAAACCCTAACTTTAAAACCCTCAATTTTTATAAAGTTGTAGGTTATAGTTTATGGTTAGTAATAAAACTTAAAACCCACTTTGGAAATAATTCAAAACCCCTAGGTTTAAATTTCCATGACCATTGGACTCCATTTTCCCACTTAAAGCATTGGTCTACCTTAGTTAGGGGTGGCCTCCTTGGGTGAAGTGGTTATCTTTCATTTTGCAAACTGGGTATTGCTATAATTACCTTTAATTGTCTTATTCTTCATCTATCAATTAAATTGCGTGCCTAATTTTATTCAATTTCATCTTTTTACCCCTAGATTTGATTTTCATGCACAAAACCCTAGGGTAAATTGAGGCTTTTTATATAGGCACACATTATCTATAGTAATTGTTCAAATCTCTAATTAACCATTAGGCCAAGATATCTAATCAATATATCTTGGATTATACAACTTCGTTCATTATTTAAAGGGTTATCTTGGTTATAGGGACGCCCCCTAGGCTTGGACAATAACCTGGTCTAAAGTGTCAGTAGCTTTGGCTAGTGTGACAATTGAGATTCTTTCAGAGGTCTTAGCTTTCGTAGATCACAACTTCAGTTTCCTTCCCTCTACCATCCTGAATAGGATTATTAAAAGAGGCAATTACAAGATTTGTGATAACATTTTTGGATTCATTGCCGAGGAGGTAGAGGCTTACCTTGGTTCATTTTATTTACCTTCAGTGTCTGTGAATGCATTTACTTTCTTACCATTCATATCATATCTGGTTTAATTTGGTGATTGCATTACTATTTGTTAAACTTTTACAATCATTGTGTTCATTTAATCACCTCTCCTACGACATTACCTTTCTAGTGAACATGACAATACGGTTCACCTGGAGACTCCACAACACGACTCCATTTGAGGACCGACCCATATTACAAAATCCATTATGTGACACCACTAACGATCAATCCTAATCATAGAGTGATTGTTATCCATGGCTAAGAGGTTATTCGACCAATTGAAAGCTTTTGACTTCTCTGGAATTACTGGATATCCCTATAAGATCCCTCTTCATGTTTGTGATAGGTTGCCTAAATTTGACGGAGGTTGTGAAATATATGCTAAAAGGCACTTTGACTTCATTAAGGAAGCTATTAAAGAATTATATGTAACCCATGAAGATGTCTGCATGAATTTGTTAGCCATGCCATTTCAGGAAACAATTGAATGTTGGTTCTTGAACTTGATGGAAAACAACATTTTAGGGTATGACATGTTTAAACAAAATTTCTTGGAAGAATGAGGAAATGAATCCGGTGATATGGAACGGTTAAATAAAACCAAAACTAAAATATCTCCTTCTTCTGATCCTATGGATAAGGTAATTACTAATTAGAATACAGTCAATTGACAAGATCCAGAAAGCAATCCTTTTCTTCGGATGAAGTTGAGATTTCTAACAATAGTGATGAAGATGACACTTGTAGTTGACCTTTTGAATATTCTGTTTGTCACTCCCCTCAGATGGATGAGTTTTGTTTTGAAGTGTTCCTCCAAGAACAATTGAAAAAATACCCTCCAATTAGAATAGAATTCATGGCTTGCCTTCTTAATCATCCATATGCTTCTCAAGATGATACACTGAATAATGTGCAAAGGATTATTCCAAGTGCTTCTTCTTATAAAAGTGTGAGTGAGGACTCTGACTTAACTTTTGATTCAAGTAACCAAGATGACGTGATCTTTGAAGAAAATCCTTGCCCATACGGTTATAAATAGATTTTAGATTAGGCCTTAAGAGTGTAATCTAATGATAGTGGCATGATCAAGAATCACATTATCCAAAATCAAATATTGACCATGCATATCTTGTCTTGGGATAATTGCTTAAATGATTTTGAAGAATTTGTTCATGTTCTGCCTAAATTTGATGATGTGTCTTCATGAAATCTAAACCCTTTGGATTTTTGCAACAACGAAGACGGTCAACCCAAGCCTAAACGGTGTAATGTTTCCTTTGACCATTTTCTTTTATCTCATAACGAGTTAGGGTTAACAATCTTAGGTGATGCAAATCAAGCTCATGTTTTTCAATCCACTCTCCCATCCCAAGTTTTTTAGTCTTCATGTATGGGTTTGTGTTCTAGTCAAGTTGTCACTTTTGAGATTTTCAATCAAGAGTTTGAACATTGTTGCATAATTGGAGAAAAAGCACTTCATTTCCCTTTTCGAACATCTTTGACGAATAACATTCTTTAGTTTATCTGTCTTTCTATTGGGTGGCTAGAGAAGGTGTATAAATATCAATTCCATCTTTTCTCCATTTGCGAACAACAAGTAGGGCTAATCTCAATATCCATCTTATTTCATCACTATGCTTCCCCATTTGGTTCTTCCATTTTTCTTGGAGTGAACATGATTGGGTATCTTAGTTGGGTAGAGGAGAATCACGAGTAATATCGTATTCTTCCATCAAGGTCAAACTTGCATTATTTTTATGATCCTATTGGAATATTGATGGATAAAGTTTGAAAAAACCAGTCCCAACCTTAGCAAAAAAATCATTCTTTCTTTGATTCTCACAAAGTGAGTTGAAGTGGCCTCGATTCTTAACCACATTATGTCCAAGTTGTCTTTGACTTGTAACTTTAATTGTAAAGAAAGACAAATTGATCCCTTCAGCAAGTGGTTACATTGGATCTATGATTTTACTTGGCACTTGTTTTATTGTTTAGAGCAGGGTAGGTAGGACTAAATAAGCTCACTTGAGCAGTAGGATTTGAGTCTCTTTTTATTTTTCTATGCCAAGTCTTCGGCCATTGAATCAACCCCCTTTCCATTGTTTGAGTGTGTCTTTTAATTAATAAAATTTACAACTATCTTTTTTTTTCCAAAGAAAAAAAGCATAATTTTATTTCGTTCGTAGAGAGACAAAATTACATTTTGTAGATATGCTTAGCATATTTGTAACCAAATATTAGCACCCGATATTAAGTTCTAAAATCACTTCCCATCCCACCACAAAAAGATAGGCCAACCCATCTATCCACTAATCAAGAAACAATATTCAGTTTCTGGAAACATAGATGTACTATGAGCGATGCAAACCATAGCAGCCGATGTAGTTAGAAAATAGTAACGGTCATATCGACCAGCAGTCATAAACAAACGATCATATACATAATACATATCTGTCCATAAAAACAGCAAACGACCATCACCAAAATAGACCCACAACCTGTCTCATATCACCACCCCTTCTATGAAGGGATGATGATAAAACTCAAAAACATCATCATCTAGCCGCTCCTTAATCTTCCACACACCTGCATCCAACTGGAGCCCCTCCTTCGAAGCTGTGTCCGCTTGGCAGTTGTTCTCCCTGTAAACATGTGTACATGTAATCGAATCAAATGAATCAATGATATCCCATATAGAAAGTAAAATGTTTTGTAAAATAAGGTCTCCGCAAGATTGAATCCTCTTAACCCAGTAGATCACATTCAGAGAATCACCAAAAACCTTTAGGTTTCTGCACCCCTTTTCTGCTGCAAATATGAGAACTAATTTCAAACTTAACAGTTCAACCCGATTGTTTCCACCCTCTCCCATCCCTGCCATCATTTCAAAGGAACGATTGTCGACCAAATGTAGGATGGCACCCCTCCGCCCCCCCGCATACAGCATTATGTGAAGCACCATCAAAGAAACCCCAGGGTGATGACCAATCGATAACTAGTTCAAGTATTTCCCTCTGTTTCGTGACCCTGATATGTTTGGGTAGTGCCAATGCAATCCCACAAGGCTTCCCCGTCGTTATTGCAGGAGTGCAAATTATCCCATTGAACACCACATTGTTCCTGGCCAGCCAGATGCCCCAAGTGACCAGAAGTGGGAGTACCTTCATAACATCCATCTTTTCCAATCTATGCCATCGTTCCCATGCATCAAGAATTGAAGCCCCTTCCGACCGATATTCAGGACCCAACCCCAATAGCTTACAACACTCTTTCCATACCTCCACACAGTAGGTACATTTAAGGAACAAATGTACCACAAATTCCCCCTCATCCCGGCATAAGGCACACCATCCCGGGCCAATACCCCGCTTATGAAGATTTTCCCAAATCGGTACCTTGTTCTCAAGAACACACCACCAAAATAATCTACATTTAGGCGAACAATGATATTTCCAAATCTTCTTCCACCACCACTCCAACCTCTGGTCATTTCCCACGGAACTGAGATAAATATACCCCCCCTTTGGGGTATATTTCCCACTAGGCGCCGCGTTCCATATTAGTTCATCATCCCCTTACCGAATCTGTACCAACGTTAATTGAAGCAGCCCAATATACTGATTTAGTTTAGCCTCTTCCCTCATAGGTAGATCAAAGAAGTTAGCTGGACACCAACCCTGAGTCCATCTATTTTCCTATACCAGAGAAGCGAGTTGATAAAGGTAATTAACACCGCGCTGTCTGAGAGAAGCCACCAGCGGTTCAGACAATCTAAACCCACCAGTGCAACCCAACCAAGGATCCTCCCCCACCCGCACCCTCCTACCATTACCAACCTTCCAAACAAGATTTTCCCCGATGACATCAAATGATTTTATTACCGCTTTCCAAATGACCGATCCTCCCTGGTGACTCTTAAATGGATACCTGATCCATTCCAAAATAGAATCAGGAGCAATATATTTCACACACATCACCCTGGTCCACAAATTTCCTGCTTGAATCAATCGCCATCCCCCCTTTGCCGCCAACACTTCAGCAAAAAACAAGATGTTTTTAAGACCCCAACCCCCCAAAGATTTGGGTCTAGCGATCCTATCCCATCTGACCCAAGGGGTTACCGCTACCTCCTTATTTCCACTCCACAAAAAATGTAGACAAATCTGGCGAGCTTTCTCCAGGATACCTTTGGGGATCCATGAGAGAGACATTCAATAAACTAGTATCGCTTCCAACACAGCCTTAACCAGAACCAACATCCCCGCCCTAGACAGCCACCGATGACTCCAGATATGTAGTCTTTTCTCCAATTTTTCAATCAGCCACACCCAATCCTTCTTCAAATAATTGTTGGGTTTCAGGAAAAAACCCAGATACTTTAGACCATCATCCAAAGTAACCCGGATAAAAGGAAAACAATGAGTAACATGTCCAACTTCAACAGCATCCAAGCGATGAGTTGTTAACGTAGATTTCCTTTCATTAATCTCCATGCCAGTCGCGGTAGAGAAAAGGGCCAAAATATCAGCAAGTGTATTCAAATCTTGGACAGTTCCAGAACAGAAAATAAGAACGTCATCCACAAACAAGAGACTAGTGATCTGCTGATGTTGTGAGACATCAATGCCATTCAAATTACCCCCCCTATGAGCCTCCAGTAGTAATTGGCTCAATCCTTCAGCAACCAAAAGAAACAGTAGAGGAGACAAAAGACATCCTTGCCTCAGTCCTCTCTCCGCATGAAAGAAAGGTGAAGCCACCCCATTGATCAAAACAAAGAAAGACACCATGGTGACACAGCACATAATCCACTTGACAAAAGCAATCCCAAAACCCAGATGAATTAGTAACATATGAATATATGTCTAGATTACCTTGTCATAGGCTTTAGAGAGATCAATTTTCAAAATTGCCCCTTTAAGATTTTGAGTTTTCATGCTATGTAGGCCCTCCTGAGCCACACCAATGGCCTCATGAATCTGACGGCGTTTAAGAAACCCAAATTGTTCCGCCGAAATATGCTCAGACAAGATATCCTTCAACCTATGAGCAATAATCTTCGAGATCACCTTATAAATGCAGTTACAAAGCGAGATAGGTCTGAAATCATTGAGAGTTTTTGGATTATCCACCTTTGGAATCAGAGCTATGAAAGTCAAATTAAAATAGGTCGGGATCCTGCGCAACAGACGAGAATGCTCCACCTCCTTCAGGATATCATCCCCCAAAAGGTCAAACAGGTCAGTAAAAAATTCAATAGTCCAGTTGTCAAGCCCATGACTCTTATCTTTTTGAAAACTCTGAAGTGCCACTTTTAGTTCCTCTTCAGTAACCTCTTCCATCAGAGAGAGATTGTCTTCCTCCCCCACAAAACAAGGAAAAACCAGAGCAATACGCAAAATCTCCACAAGTTGTGAACCCTCAGGGGCCTAAAATAAGTGTTGGAAATGTTCAACCCCTAAGCCAGCCATATCCTCAAAAGTTTCAAAACTTCTACCCTGACTTTCCTCTAGACTCCAAATAGTATTCAACGCTTTCCTTCCCCTAGCATAAGAGTGAAAAAAATTTGTATTTTCATCTCCACCTTCAAGCCATATAGCCCTGCTTTTCAATCTCTAGGTTTCCTCCTTGTCCAAGAGAATAGAATTCCTTCTGCCCTGCAACCTGACCAAGGAGTCTTTTGTATCTTGATCCATGTACCCCCCTCCCTCCGAATCCATGATATTAGAAATTTCCTTCTCAAGCTACCTCAGTTCAAGATCATCTCTGATACACTTGTCCCCATCCCATTTCTTAATCAGAAGTTTGATCTAGGAGAAATTTCCGGCAAACTGTAAAGACACAGTCATTCGACTGTCAGGATTATAAGGAACCCAATTTGAAAAAATCAGTTGTCGAAACGATTCATCCTTTAACCAGGTCTTATTAAATTTCAAAGGGCTAGGTGGTCTAACGGGGTCATTCTTGTATTCCATAAATATTGGCAGATGGTTAGAACGACCCCCACAACCCACCCATTGCCTTATGTAGTGTTGTTGATCCAACAAAGATTCAGAAATCAAAAAATGATCAAGGCACTTAGCCACATGCCCATCCCCACACTGATTGTTATGCCAAGTAGGCTTAAGCTTAACAGGTTCAATATCCAGCCAATTCCTCTCAATAAGCTTCTGAGAAAACTATTCAAATAGTAAATCAGGACGAGCAAAAGGTCCCCAGACTTCTTCCTGTCCCAACGAAAAGTTTAAATCACCTCCGATAATAACCATATCTCCCCTGAACATATCCAAATTAAAGATATTTTCCCAGAAGGGAATACGGTTAAGATATTGCCCATAGATGTTGAAAACATCCACAGGGGCCCCTTGTTCCAATCCCTGTAAGTCATCCCCAACATAGAATCCAGACCCCAAATGTTCATAACTTTCACCATATGAGTATTCCACCCCATGGCCAAGGCCCCCGAGCGACCCCGTACATCCAAGGTCACAAACATCCAGCCCAAGAACCAGCTCTCCAACTTTGCTTTAATCACTTCACCTACGCCTAAAGTTTCTTGTAACAACATCACATCAGGGTGCTCCAAATCGACCACCCTACGCAACGTAGGTCTTTTAAGGGGACTTGCCAGACCCCGACAATTGAAAGAAATGATCTTCATTTCCGACCCTTCTTCTGGACCCGCACAACTCTAAGTGCCCGTTCAATAGAAAGTTGTTTTCCTTCATGAAGATCCTTCCAAGCCCTGGACTGTTCCTTTGCCAAAAAAGAAGTGCGGCCTCTCCCTCGAGACACAGGGTGATAATCTTTCCCCAACCCCCCAGTTATAACCTTTTTCCCAGACCTAAGGAAATAACCTGAATCAAGCGAAGAGTGGTATGGGAGACCCATTTTCAACCAATTCAGGGCCAGGGGAAGAAGGGTTGACATCCTCATCAAAAGCAGTAGAAACAGGGGTAGGAGCAACCAAAGGAAGGGGGGTGACTACATCCTCATCATTTGCAGCAGAAAAAGGGGTAGTAGCAACCAAGGGAAGAGAAGAGATAGTCAAGTTCTTGATTTTTTTCCCCATCCAATCCATCCCAAAAATATTAAAAATATTAGTAAACACATTTAATGACGGAGAAGGGGCAAAGGAAGAGATACTCGAAGAAAATGCCCCCACATTTGGACCAACAACAGCACCATCTTCCTCAGCCAGTGCCATCGGAATCAAAGCATCCTCCCTCATAGTAGGTGTCGTATTCTCTGCTTCCACTAGCCCCTCATCTGGTTTAGACGACAAAGGCCCCAAAGTCAGCGACGATGTGCCTCTGCTAGATCCATTCCCACGGGAGCCCCTCTGAAATCCACGTCCATTGATCATACACACCCCAAGAGAACTATCAACCTCCAGATGACCATAAGTGTGACAACGATGGCATCAAAAAGAGATGTTTTCATAATCCAGTTGTTGTTTGAAGAAAGTATTACCGCAAGAGAGATGTATCTCTTCAAACAAACCCTCCCTCACATTGATGTTTACCAGAATCTAAGCCACCCTGAGAAGTTTTGTGATTTTAAAAGACATATCCACCTCAAGGAAGGTCCCCAATATGTTGCCGATACTGGTGAAATGATCCTCTGACCAATACTACTGGGGAAGACCCGGAAGATGAACCCAAATTGGAACCACATCCATCCATTCACGTGACGTGTCGAAGGTCGGAGTCCACATTTTGAGCAAAATCGAACACTGGCCCAAAGCCCAATTCCTCTCTAAGACCCATCTTACATGCGCCTGCTGAGAAAAATTAAGTGCAAACCACCCCCACATTAATCCTTCTAGCTTAGTAACCTCCCCCAGCTCATCTTCCCAACAGTATTTAATCCAGTTTTCGATCACAGCCATCGAACAATTTTTCCCAATGATTTTCCCAACCATGGTAAAATAAGCCATCTGCACAATTTGAGTCCACCTGATGTCTTCCCCGAGAGCGTATGAACACACCGCCTTTCTCTTCTTTACAATTTCCCTTCTTCTTCTTCCAGCCCCACAACCTGCACCACCAACCCCATCCGTAGTCTGACTTACCACCGGCTCCCTCCGCCTTAGAGGAGATTGTCCATGTGTAGATTCTGCTCGAGCTTCTGAAGCCACAGCAGGTACAGAACCACACAATCCTTGAAGGTCAACATCGACAGAGCCATTCCCATTCAAACCCAAAACCTTAGCAGAGAACCCTTCTGATGTCACCGCCCCTCCCTCATCTCCATGTCTTGAAGCTTCGACCCCCAAGGTATGTTCATAATCAACAATAGTATGAACGGTCTCCACCGATAAAGCACCCTCCACAGCACGGGATCAATTGGAAACATAGGAGGAAGATCCGAGAATAAGGAAGACAGTGAGAATGAAACACCCAGGTCAGAAAGTAAGGAATCCGGAACAAACCCTCTGCCCCAAATGTTTTTGTCACCCAAACTGTAACTGCCCGAGGTATATTGAAAAATGCCCTCCGGCACTGGATCCAGTGAGTAATCAACCATATCGTCGAGCCCCATTTTACCATGGTAAAAACGACCATAGTAAAACAAAGGAATACATGAGGAAGTGACCCCAACCCCCGTAAAAGCCCAGCCCCGAAACCGCTTAGGTCACGACCGACCAATCAAATCCCCCAACCTCCTTCATAGCCACAACAAACCCCTAGTCAAAAGAAAACTGCAAAAAATGTTGCCCAGTAAATGCCTGACAGCCCACCTGCATCGATCCAACTCCCAGGTCATAATCAACCCCACCTGCCTCCTACACGCATCATCTTGGGACCTGCGCCAGCCCCTGCCACAGGGGCCAAGCAGGGATAAACCCTAGCCGCCTCCATTTTCCCCCAAGGATTAAACTCTGTCCAAAATTTGCAACTATCTTAGTAGTTCTTAGATTATATTTGTTATTCCAACATTTTATTTTTTGGTACTTACTTTTATGGATTTATTTGTATGCCATACATGTTGCTCGAGTATAGTATGTTTCCATGTGCATAGGAAAATGGACATCTAACGTTTGAGTGTTGGATATTGTTGAGGATGAGATGGTGCTATGGTCCAAAGATTTATAAGGTTCTCAAGCACTCTCTCCCTTGGATCACTTGTCCCATTTGTACCCAGATGTTATCACATACATTGCAGATGGGATACCATGATGCAACATATGGATATTTTATCACTATTCAAAACAAGTTCTCTTATATGGGGATACACCATGGATCAATTATTAGCACGATCCATTCATAGCCCTATTCAATAGAAGATGTAGAGCACTCCCTCGCCATGACTGAGATTTCCTAGTCCATTGAGATGACCTTGGTGGTGACATAGTCCATTTCAGTAGAGAAACAGAGATGGTACACATTTGACGGATTGGCACATTAGGTAGAGACATGCATATGGTTGAGCAGGTTTACAGGTAGTACATGGAAATATTTTGTCTCTATTGGTTATTTAGTAGCTATGACTTGACATTGATTAGATTGTTGTGGTACTATCTTGTTTTGAATGACATTTATTGTGAGTAGCTATGCATTATTTTGTGTAAGACCCTTATGTATGCTCATATTGAACAAACATAGTCTATTATGATACGTTGGCACCATTGATCACTTTCTCCACCCATTCTTATCATCCATATTGACATTTTCCCATACTTGAACGTTGACTTGTGAGATCAAGGATACCTTTCCCCACTTAAATTTATGATGACAAACCCCATGTTGTTTTGTGTTTGAGATCTAAGTTTTGCAACAAAACTTGTCAAAACCTTGATCCTTTTGGGCCAAGAGAACCCGCTAGTGTTGGTTCCTGAGCATAGGTGAGTTGGGTTTTGAAGCCTTGACCTCTTTGGTTGGTTTCCCCCGATGTTTTTTCTTGATTGTGGATATTCCCCCTAGTTTCCTAAAGAGTTGTTAGCTAAAGCTTGAAGCAATATGCTCTACCATCATTACATGCATTATGTTATATGTGTTTTGTCTTATGAAATGAAATACCATGAATTAATTTGCAAATTGTATCTTTAAACACACCTAAAAGGGGCTATGAAATGAAATGTGAATGGCCTAAAAAGCAATGGATAAATAAATGTTAAATCTAAAGATTGCTGGCCATATTTGGAAATGTAATTATTATATCCTCACATAGTCTATGGTTTGGGATGTGAAATGGAGTAAGGGACAACTAATTCTAAGTGTCCCCTATGAGCTCTTCACTACAGTTTCTTGTGTACTCAATGCATGGGTCCTATAAAATAACCTCACAGAACTTGAGTTTAGCTTGGATTTGACCAACAAACAATTGTTAAAGTTGAATGGACACACTTCAAATCAACTCATCCATTTTTGAGACACCTCCATTCCCTAATGTTCTCCATCTATCATGTGGAAGTGGATTCCTGCTTCCCATGTCTGAAATATCACTATGTTAAAGTCAATAAGTATTCCCCTTGAACTTTATCCTTTGTTTCCATCACAACTATTCCCCCTAGTTTCTTGAAGAGTTGTTGGCTAAATCTTGAAGCAATATGTTCTACCATCATTACATGCATTATGTTATATGTGTTTTATCTTGTGAAATGAAATCCCATGAATTAATTTGCAAATTATATCTTTAGACACACCTAAAAGGGGCTATGAAATGAAATGTGAAAGGCCTAAAAAGTAGTGGATAAATAAATGTTAAATCTAAAGACTGCTGGCCATATTTGGAAATGTAATTATTATATCCTCATGTAGTCTATGGGTTGGGATGTGAAATGGAGTAAGGGAAAACTAATTCTAAGTGTCCCCTATGATCTCTTCACTGCAGTTTCTTGTGTACTCAATGCATGGGTCCTAGAAAATAACCTCACGGAACTTGAGTTTAGCTTGGATTTGACCAACAAACAGTTGTTAAAGTTGAATGGACACACTTCAAATCAACTCATCCATTTGTGAGACACCTCCATTCCCTAATGTTCTCCATATATCATGAATGGAAGTGGATTCCTGCTTCCCATGTCTAAAATATCACTATGTTAAAGTCAACAAGTCTTCCCCTTGAACTTTATCCTTTGTTTCCATCACAACTATTCCCCTAGTTTCCTGAAGAGTTGTTAGCTAAAGTTTGAAGCAATGTGTTCTACCATCATTACATGCATTATGTTATATGTGTTTTATCTTATGAAATGAAATCCCATGAATTAATTTGCAAATTGTATCTTTAGACACACCTAAAAGGGGCTATGAAATGAAATGTGAAAGGCCTAAAAAGTAGTGGATAAATAAATGTTAAATCTAAATATTGTTGGACATATTTGGAAATGTAATTATTATATCCTCATGTAGTCTATGGGTTGGGATGTGAAATGGAGTAAAGGACAACTAATTCTAAGTGTTCCCTATGATCTCTTCACTACAGTTTCTTGTGTACTCAATGCATGGGTCCTAGAAAATAACCTCACGGAACTTGAGTTTAGCTTGGATTTGACCAACAAACAGTTGTTAAAGTTGAATGGACACACTTCAAATCAACTCATCCATTTGTGAGACACATCCATTCCCTAATGTTCTCCATCTATCATGAATGGAAGTGGATTCCTACCTCCCATGTCTGAAATATCACTATGTTAAAGTCAACAAGTCTTCCCCTTGGACTTTATCCTTTGTTTCCGTCACAACTATTCCCCCTAGTTTCCTGAAGAGTTGTTAGCTAAAGATTGAATCAATATGTTCTACCATCATTACATGCATTATGTTATATGTGTTTCATCTTGTGAAATGAAATCCCATGAATTAATTTGCAAATTGTATCTTTAGACACACCTAAAAGGGGCTATGAAATGAAATGTGAAAGGCCTAAAAAGCAGTGGATAAATAAATGTTAAATCTAAATACTGCTGGCCATATTTGGAAATGTAATTATTATATCCTCACATAGTCTATGGGTTGGGATGTGAAATGGAGTAGGGGACAACTAATTCTAACTGTCCCCTATGATCTCTTCACTACAGTTTCTTGTGTACTCAATGCATGGGTCCTAGAAAATAACCTCATGGAATTTGAGTTTAGCTTGGATTTGACCAACAAACAGTTGTTAAAGTTGAATGGACACACTTCAAATCAACTCATCCATTTGTGAGACACCTCCATTCCCTAATGTTCTCCATCTATCATGAATGGAAGTGGATTCCTACTTCCCATGTCTGAAATATCACTATGTTAAAGTCAACAATTCTTCCCCTTGAACTTTATCCTTTGTTTCCATCACAGCTAATTTTTCAAGTCTTGTAAGTGAGCATCCTAGAGGGGCCTTATAGAAATTGAATGGTTACTCTTATTTAAATTTGGTATTTATTTATGTTTATGTACCAATGTCATGTTATTAATGTTTTAAGTTTGGCTACTAACATAATCATGTGAGATCCATTCATCTATGATGTACTCAGGATCATCTAGATTATTACTCGACCTTCGGTTTGGGTATTTTGACTAGGTCAACCCATTTGACCAATTCAAACATGGTTCTCAAGGAAGTGACTACAAAAAACAAAACTGCCTATATTTGTTCCAGACATGCCAAACAACAATACTGCAGTCTCAGTTTTAAGGTTGTGGCCCCAATATTGAGTATCAGTGATTATCACCACATTTGTTTTAACAGAAACATATATTATTTATATAGTAAAAACAATGATGAAACCATTGGCACAGTTACAACAAGAATTCCAATTCAAGTTCCATAAATAGTAGCAAAATGGCAATTAAGACTACTTATCTAGGTCCTTAAAGTCTACCTAGCCTTACTGGAGTTCAGTCCCAAGCTTAAAACATAGCAATTTCCAACTATCATAACATTTGAAACAAAATGTATACAAAAAACAGATACTTTCAAAACAAACAAGAACCTGAAATTAACGAGCGGAAACTGATGTAGCTGGCTAGTCTGTGTAAGCGTCCCTCCTCTCCACAGAAAGCCTACTAACCTGTAATTCCAATTTGTCAAACCCCAGTTCCAATTCAGCAAACTAGGCAAGTAGGGCCTGTTCAGTATGAGTGAGGGAGGTAGAGAAATCCTCATGAATCTCTTGCATGTCCTCTTCTACCATTGCAAACCATCGACCACCTTCATCGTCTATTCGCTAGACAAACCATTTCTGGTCATGAACCTTTCTACGAAGCTTCCGAAGTTCCAATTCAAGATGCTACTATGGTTTCTAACCAGGAGTAGCTAACTCATATCTTGAATCCATGGGAGAATCTAGAATAGAGCACAAACAGAGCCAAATTTCCAAGATCTGAATATCCCACAAGAGTCAACGCGCAGAACAACAAATGTCCAAAGCCCGAGAATCACAATTATAATTCTGCATCCTCTTAATTTCAATTAAGTTGATCATTGCAAACCAAATCCTGACATAATCCTCTGCACACTCGCCTCTTGTGAACTGAAGGAAACAAGTACCACGACAGAGGAATGGACTACCTAAGCTAAGATCACCGCATGTCGGGAACTCTTGAACCAACACTATCGTACAGTCACCCGAGCGAAGGATTCGAGATATAACCCCTTCATGTATGCCCCTACATGTCGTAATCACACCCATCTCGATTAGTGCCCTCCATGTCACCGCATAGACATGTGGGAGGCCCTTTGGCCTTCAATTCAGTGTGTTATGGGATAAGAAATGGGAGAGTCACTCCATTCAACATAAGAGTCCCTTTTCTTAGGGGGACCGCAACATTCAATGCATGGTCTGCTTTTGCATTTAGATGTCAAAGGATGTGGAAGAACTAAATTCGTCGAAAGAAAATGACCATCTTTTGGATTTTTCTGATAATTTGACGAAGCCACATATGCTTGGGAAGTCTATGAGTGGCTAGAGCCTAGATATCCACCGTAGAATCTCCAAAAACGTTTAGCTTATGTTATGCCATAAGCTAAAGTTTGATAAGGGCATTGCCAAACAACCAAAGCTTCAGTGATATTGTTGGTATCAACTCCTAATCCCCATGAGACTAAGAGTTCTAGATTGTCTTCGGGGTCAAAAAGAACCCCTCCCCCTACTGCCACCCCTCCTCGGCCCATCATCATCATAACCTATACAAAACAAGTAATCCGATTTACCGATAGTCAGAGTTTCAAATCCATTTTGGGTTTCCAGCATAAATCTGCAGAAGAAACCTAAATCTGGTGTGAAATACATAAATTTGTTGAACAATTTTTTATTGGACAAGAATCTGTGGACTTAATCGCTTGCGCTCTACATAGAAATGAATATCTTTGTGTACAAATGAGGAGATTTCTTTTCTTCATGGTGAAACACAACAGTTCTACAGAGAGAAGAAATAAAGGTACCAAGTCATTATTATCACATTATTATTGTCTTGGTCACATTTTTTTACCAAGAGATGTGTTTGATGATGGTGTTCCCTAAGAGCTATATAGGATCAGTGGGTAGTCACTAGTACCAATCTACCATGTATCCAGATTCATTTTTGTAGTCAGTTTGTCCCAGTTTGCAGTTGATTGAGAGTTACGAGCATTTTATTATTTCCATAGGTTGTACTAGCATAAAAATGGACTATGAAATTGCTTGAGGAAATTGATTTGGCTAGGATAGTTAAGGAAATAGCTCGAAATTGTTTCATGATGATATATGATGGCTTTCGGGATCATTTTACACCAGTTACACTTAACATGGGGTCACCAGTTGCGCCCCTCACCTTGGCACATGATGTATTCATTTGTTATATCTTATGTTATGTTGTTAAGGTGGATCATAGGGTTATTTATGTCCTTATGAGACCCCTTTTTATGTACCACATGATTATATTTTATGATTATGATGTATTATGCCTCACATAAGCATCATTGGGCAAAAGTGTGACCCCCTTTGATTTAGTCATGTTGATCCATGTATGTAGAACAAAATTAAAATATCTCCATTGTTGATGGTGTTTTAATCTCAACCGTTGGATTTATTTGGTTAAAATGTGGACACACTCTAGATTTATGTAAGAGATGTGATCCCCTCATTGTATCCCATTGGGAAATTTGACTCTTGGCGAAAAATATTGGGTCTCTTGTGTGGAATGTTCTTAATTCATGATTGCAATATCTTACATTGTGAACTCTTGGAGAATTTTTTGGGTGAATATCTTGGCATGCATATGTTTTGGTGTTTCTTTCAGGGTAGTGACTTGGAGAGAGGGGCACATTTTTGAAGACATGTCTTCTGTCTTTTCTTCATGGTTTGACAAGGAGTTTTCTACTCTGCACTTTCTTAATTGATATGCTATTTTACTCTGTTAAGATCACATCTCTTTTAGGTACCACAAATTGATTTCGAGTGTTTGCTTGTGCAGGAGAAAAGGGTGCATTGGTCATTTGGAGCGACTTGGTTAAAGGGTGGATTTGTACTAGATCTTCACCAATTGGACATTACTTCGTAAGATTGTCACAATCTTGGAATTTTCCAAGTCTCGAGTATGCTTTTCTTTTAGTTTTCTCTAGTTTTAATTTCTAGTCCACCCAACGAAATAAAAAGAATTAAAACACTAACTTTAAAACCCTAAATTTTTAGATCTATAGGTTATAGTTTGCGGTTAGTAATAAAACTTAAAACCCACTTTTGAAATAATTCTAAACCCCTAGGTTTAAATTTTCATTACCATCGTACTCCATTTGTCCACTTAGAGCATTGGTCTACCTTGGTTAGGGGTGCCCTCCTTCGATGAAGTGGTTATCTTTCATTCCGCAAACTAGGTATTGTTGAATTACCTATAATTGTCTTATTATTCATATAGCAATTAAATCACATGCCTAATTTTTTTCAATTTCACCTTTTTACCCCTATATCTGATTTTCATGTACAAAACCCTAGTGTAAATTGGGGCTTTTCATATAGGCACACATTATGTCTTAGTAATTGTTCAAATCTCTATTTAACCATTAGACTAAGAGATCTAATAAATATACCTTATACACCATCATTCCTTATTTATAGGGTTATCTTGGTTATAGGGATGCCCCCTCAGTTTTGTCCATAACCTAGTCTAAAGTGTCGATAACTTTGGTCGGTGTGACATCTGAGATGATTTTAGAGG
>LPNX010968103.1:839202-863858 GCA_001517045.1 Pseudotsuga menziesii | reverse complement strand
ATAAAGGCTGAGCACAACTATCCTTACAAGGTCTATAACCAAAACTTTTGTGCAACTGTAGCAAGACAAATAGAGGCTTCTAAACTATAGATTAAAAAGAAAATGATTCTAGACTTCTTACTGAAGCAGTTTAAACCCATGGAAGGGTATTGCCTTACAAACTGGTTCTTCAACAATATACAAAAAAACATAAATAAATAGGGTGGGAGAACCTAGTTCTTCCGAGCTTCCTGCCCATGGGTCGGTTGGGCGACCGAGGGCTCTTCCATATGAAAATCGCCAACAACTGGGGAGTCCTGGCGGTGGCTGCATTGGGTCATGCTAGTAAGCTTCTGAACATCCTCCTTGATGATGTCAACTTTCCCCATTAATTTGTGCATGTCTCTTGTGTTATCGTCGATTATGGAAGCATGACATCCAAGTTTTTTATTTTATTTTTTATTTTTTATTTTTATTTTTTTTTAATTTTTTTTTATGCTGCAACCGTTTTGTTCTCGTTGATACTAGTTCCAACCATTTTATATATCCAACGCATTCCACTCTGCATCTCTAAGAGCGAAGCTTTGATCTCTTCAATGTCTTTGGAGGTTGCCATGCTTTCCTGTGCCTGCGCTACCAGGTGAGACCAAGAATAAATTTAGAAACTGCAAGAAGAAATTATACCTATTCTGTGCGAAGCTTGGGTGGAAGAGAGCTGATCCTGAACTAACCACAGCGGCTCTGTAACATCTTCAACAGGAAAATAAACCAAATCACAGTCAGCCTGAGAGTTGAGCAAACTTGTAAAGAGGGACAAGATATCTTCTTCTGGAGGAATGAAGAGGAGAGAACACAAATTAAAGTCATGAGAATGCCGAGAGGAGTGAGATAAGGAATTGATCATGATCACCAATCCTGTGGAGCGCGCGATAAATTCAATGTTGATTGCATTGTGTAGGAGGAAGGGACTGCCCATAAACCCCTTCACATGGTCGAGACTGCCACTTTTCAATACCTGTCGCGTCAAAGGATACGTGTTCGTAATGCAGAGAGGGAGGATGTCGTGGAGGGTGGAGGAGAGTGAGTTAGAAGACCCCCTAGGAGTAAGAGGACTATGGAACATACTTGTGGTGATGTTGGTCTCTTGTCGAGACAATTCCCAACTTATTCATGACTCCTTGATTTGCCATTTTATCCATGAGGCCATTGTTCTTCCTTAGGATGTGGTAGTAGGTGGCGTGTAGAGTGGTGCACATTCTGCTAGCGCTCGTACAATCTTTTGCAATTGGTTGCACCTAAGTTGTAACCTTTCCTCATTATCTGTATGGTCTATTTTGAGTTCCCACAGACAATGATTTTTCTGATATTTTTCTTTTTGACTAATTCTAAACCAAGGTATAAGGCGAACCATTCGGCTTCATGATTAGTCTTCCATCCAATCCCCCAAGCATAGTTTGTAACTATATTTCCTCCGGGATTAAAGATAATCCCACCCGTACCTGCCTCCCCAGTGACATTTTATTTATTGATGCTTAATTTCAATGTTTGCGGCTGTTCGATGCCTATAATTGCAGCTAGATATATATTGGGCATTATTTATTTATATTCTACATTGATATCGAGATTTTCTTCCTTGCTAGATTCATCATCGGAATCTCTGATGGACGAGTCTGAATCCTTCTCTGCTTCATAGTTATACAATTTTTTATTGCTGCATTTATGCCCTTTCACCCATTTGTCTCCACAATATCTACATTTGTTTATTCATTTCCTTTTTGGATCTTGGTGTTGTTTATTGTTCTCCCTCAGATGGGGTGGCACATACTTGTTAGACTTATCCCAGGAGAATCTACTAGACCCTTCATTGATATATTTGTTTGATTTCCTGGTCCTATGTATGATGGTTTGTTGTACTGTTTTTATTTTCGACTAGTTTAGTTGCATATATGGCGTCCTTAATTGTTTTAGGTTTCCATAGTATAATTTCACTATGGATGTAACCTGCAAATATACATCTTTAATAATTGTTCATTTGTTAATCCATCTTGTCTTGTTGCAAGAATTTCCCATTCGTATGCGTAACCTTTGCCATTCCCCTTTTGTTTCAAAAGAACGAGCTTGTTATAGAGGTAATATTCTTCTTTATCGTGGAATATTTTTAATAAGGTTGTGATAAAGTTTTCCCATAGAAAGGCACAGGCAATGCACTTCCCACTCCACCATAAAAACCAGTCATACGCTTCTCCTTACAAATTATTTGTTGTTGTCATTATTTTATCTTATTCTTCCATCGGAGGGTTTGATTCAGAGATGCCTTCCATTTGATTGACCCAAACAACAACCCCTCTATGGTCCTTCCCATCATATTTTGTAATTCCTTTTTATTATTATTATCTTCTGATAGTCTCTTTCTTGAGTTCTTGGAAGATGTGGACCCCCAAATTAAGTGATTTATTCGTTTCTGGCCTTCGTGGTTATGGTAATTGTCTTTTAATTTATGATAGCTCGATTAGTATAGAACTTAATACCATATTAGTTTGATCCTTGTCTTTTTGGTTTGTTTCCCTAATGACACTTAAATTGTGGAGTTGGCCATTCATGGATTATATGATATCACAACAGAACACCGAAAACAATGGCAAAGATAAGGAGTTTAGACATGTAGCTTATTCATATGTCAATAAGAATAAGTCGAAATTATGTCATAAAAATCCATGTTGAATTTCAAAATCTTCTGTATAATAAGTTTAAAAATTATCCAAAATATTTTGTATAATAAGTTTAAAAATTATCCAAAGCATTGTTATATGGTTGGATCATTTTTAAAGCCATATAACAATTCTTTGGATCATCTTTAAAATTATTATATAAAAGATTATGGATTTATGTGAAACAAATTTATAAAAATAAAAAAATACATTAAATTTTGGATCATTTTTAAAGCCATATAACAAGGCTTTGGATCATTTTAAAACTTATTATACAATTTTTTTTGGATCATGTGAAGCCATATAACAACTCTTTGGATAATTTTTAAACTTCTTATACAAAAGATTGTGAAATTCAATATGGTTTTATTACTATAGAATTTTGACTTATTCTTATTGACATATGAATAAGCTATATGTAATGGTTATATATAAACTCCTTATTGTAATGTCCCAAAAAATCGAAAATGATTTTTTTTATAGGCTAGTAAAAACTACCTAGACGGAACACTATTTACTTACGAATCTCTATCATACACTATGTACCTCTGTTTAGTCATAAGCTAAGTTGTTCTTACGTTTTGTCGTTTACATTTCAGTCATTATTTTTTATGTATTTTACTTATGATGTTGTACTGATGTTTACTACTTATTATTATGTTTACACTTTTGTCGCTTATTGTCGTCATTGGATTTATATGCATCGTCCTTTCTGCATTGTCACACTTGTTAATTATGGAGTCCTATCTTAACTTTGGTCGTGGAAACAAAGTGGGCGGAGTGGCGGGACTTGTTCTCCCATGACGGTTTGAGAGGTAAAGTATTACTTTGTTACGCAGGCTTACTTAGTTCTCTGAACTAAGGCACCTGTCATATTTACATACAGTTCATGCTATCAACGGAAACTTGTTCAAAGAGTACGAAAAGCTGTGACCTTAATGATCATACTATTGGTTGACTTTGGTTCTTTCATTGACTCTGAATTATAACAGGTATAGTTACTATTCTTGTCAAATTAACTATTATTGCTAAAGCTCTTGTTCAGTACTTATGCTTCCTTATGGAATTGTAATTTATCGTTTACATATTAGTATTAACGTTGTTCTATGTGTAGTTTATTAAAACTATTAATCCTATCTTGGGTTTTTATATATGTAGGTTATCATCTCAGACTAGATTCAGTTCTTGATTATCTTACGAGGATAAATTGCAAAACATGGCATATTACATATGCCATATTTACTAAGCATAAGCTTAGTGCTTAGTTGTATTGTTTTAAGTTAATGTTTTAACCTAAGGTTCATATGTTAAATGCCTTTAACCCTATGGTGGACTATATTATATTAATATATAAGTTTTATAGTTGACTTAAGACCAACACAGGACATACATGGACTATATGCTTAAGCTTTATTATTGCAATACATTATGCCTTGTTGTAAGTATACATTGTCTTGTTTATGGTGATATGAAATATAAGGTGGCGATAAATAACATATGGTTATACCCTATGTCAACAGGGTTTATGCTTTGTGTTGGAGGTCACGAATGCAACGATGTTTTAACTATGGAGAGTGGGTTTAGTGTTACGTTAATGGTCACCAGCTGGTGCATTTAATGTCCTTGGAAATCGTGGAAGCCTTCCCTTAGGCTTGGCTCACGATGGATGTGCATTGTGTTTGTCATTTGGGGTTTATGTGTTTTGGCTTTGCACAGGGAGAAGGCCATGGAGGTGACCTCTAAACCGTGAGGTATGATTCGTCTGGTTCATACGCCTGCACATTGGTTTGGTTTAATGTTCTGAACGTGGCCATACTTCTCATCCCCAGTTTCACTTGTGTTTTGCAGGTGCCGAAAAGGAATGGGGAGCAACATGGCTTCAACTCTGTTGGCTTCAAGTGTTTGAAATTGTGGCCACAGTAAGCCTGTGAGCAAGTCTCTACTTGCTACCTTTCGACCCTCTTGGACAGATTGCGCATAGATTTGTTGCTTGGTCGGGGTTTTATGCTATGGGTTTCGATGTCGGGTTTTTAAAATTCGCCTTCGTTAATATGATTATAGACTTGGATTTTGAACAAAGTTTTAATGGCTTCTGTCGTGGAGTGAAATCGCACTCCCTCTGGTTTTGTGTATTAATTTTGGGTTGTAATGATTTACTGGTTTGGGCCTTTGAGCTATGGGATGCACCATTGCTTGCAATGGTGCCATAGCCCATTGGAATGCCACCAGACTTCGTTTTTGGCTTTGGAAGTGACTGTGTGGAGACACTGCTTTACCATACTGTGTGTTATTTTATACTCTGCATTTTTAATAAATGGACTCATGTCATTTTGTAATGTATATGCTATATTATAGTTTATTAAATTTGATTTGGACACAGGCATTCGCCTTCGTTTGAGGTCTGTGTGTTATGTATTTTTAATGGTTGTAATGTGAACAACATGGGTTTTGAAAGACCAAGCCGTGAATGGCTTGAGCCTTCCCCATCGTGGCTGCTATAGTCTTGGTATTATTTCATTATTGTAGATAGTTTAATGAATAGCGTAGGGGTGATTCGTTAGCAGAGTAGTTGGTTTTAATACTTGCTGTGTAATTTATAAATTGGCATGGTCGTGATTTAGGTGAATGCTATGCATAGCATCTGTTGGTTGTTTAAAATAATGAATTCGTGGGTTTTTGTAGAAGCCATGGTTTATAAGCCCACAATGGCATTCGTTGTTGTATTTAACCGGTAAATGGACTCTGTGTATTTGAAATGTTGGCCGAGGCCGAGGCTATAGCGAAATCACAGTTTGCCTTAGCAGCATGTAGTGGTTTAAAATATTGTTGCCTGCATACATATTATGTATAGCATGGCCTTAGCGTGTATGCAAATGATACCCCATAGGGTTTGATTATGTTTTGGATATTAATGTAAAGAGTTGTATTTTATTAAATAAAAGAGTTGGGCTTGTATGCCCACAGGATTTGATTCCTGTTCCTGTTTGCAATACATGGGTTTATAAAATGATTTGATGTTATTTTATTATGTTATGATTACTATGTAAGAAGTATTATTTTAATTTGGTTATGGTAATGTTGGATGAGTTATGTAATTTTGTTTATCGTTATGTATAGATGGAAAGTGGATAGAACTGTGGATTCTTTTGTATGAATTATGATCAAATATTTGTAAAGGACCACATGGATGGTCACGATGCTTCCTTCGTTTATTTAGTGTTGACACTGATAATTTAAATGCAAAGTTTCGATACTAGTATATTATTATTATGGCAGACCTTGAAAGGTCTTAGATGTGTTATTTATTTTTGGAATTAAATGTATAGATAGCTTTCATAAATGTTTATACCTGATGACCTTATCTGTATATATATATTTATCTATGAAGTAGTTATGTTTGTAAGTAATACCATAAGGTATCTAATTTGGTATATTTATTTCTTTAATTTTGCTCCTATGGTTAAATCTATTATAATCTAAACATGTCTCTACTGACAAATGAAATATGTTAGTAGAGTTATAAAGAATAGGTGAGCAATAATAATAGGTCTGGATTCACCTAGTTTACAGTAATAATTTCTGAATATTGAATAAATACAGAAACAAACTTAGAGATGCAATCCTAGCTATATACAGCCTATGATAACATTTACAACCCAAGGGAATATTGAAGAAAACACAAACCCTAGTGGAGTCTAGCCGAAAAATCAAATACATAGGATTAGTAGATACATTGAAACATTCATCTAACATATCCATCAATTAATCTAGAATATACCATAGACAATATAGGTTTAAAATTTAGGAAATGTAACCCTAGGAGATATGGACAGAACCATCATTTTTAGGGTTAGAAATATGTAACGAGCATTTATATAAAGCAACCAACATTTACCCTAGAAATGAATTTGACATACTAAGAACTCATACTTGTAATTTTTCTTCCTAAAGCTCCTTTAATGGCTGAACTTGCCCACTTTTTAAATAACCAGCATTAACAATTTAAGATAGATCTGACCTCTGATTTTGATGACCAAATCACTTGGGAACTACCACATTCCTCCCAAACATGACCCAGAACCATTCCTAGTTTTAGTCCGGATCCCCCCGAGCTGGACTCGAGCATGCAAGTAGCTTAGAGCTCCTAAGGTAAGGTTTCCTATCTGGTGTATCAGATCTGGATCAGTTCTCCTTTTTCCTTCCAGTAAATGTTTCTTTAATAATTTACTTGAGAGCAAACAGGCAGAGAATTGACTCCTCTAATGATAGATTAGAATCCCACGCCTTTCCTTGGCTTGAGGCTTTATAGGCAGACTTTTCAGTCAAAGGGACAATTAAATCAAGAAACCTTGGTTTCTTAATTTAACCCTTTTCAATTACTTTGGAATTATTAATATTTTCACTTAGGAACTTTCTACTAGTTTCCAGTTGGACTTTTATAGACTTTATACTATTTATTAATTTTTCATAATAAATAATAATTGATGGAGCTCTTTTTCTTTCTTTCATTTATTTAAAATATTAATATATTTAATTCTTTATACATAACATGTATAAAGTACATAATAATATAACACTTCATTAACATTTGTCTCTAGGCATCATATACCATGATCCCTAGACTTAATGCCACTTCTTCATTAAGGTTAAGTAGGTAGATGGTTTAGGTCTACTAGGCTAGGTAACTCTAAACATCCTTTCATGTTGGATTTCCCTCGTATAATGTGGTAGTTCTTCAGTACTTTGATGAGAATATAGAAATTTCAAATTTCATTTAATCACTTATAAATAAGTATGATGAGATCAATATTTTTCTCGAGTCGTTTTCACTCGAAAATTATTAAATTCTTTTCAGTAACCCCTAGAACTTACTAGAGCCCATACTCAACGACTATAGCAAGGAGTTACAAACATAGTGCAATTCCAGAGCTTTCAATCAACACTAAATGTTAGGATGTACTTGTATGATACACCTAGGGATACAATGGCCAAGGATTCGATGCTCTAGAGCTTATGCTCAACATCAACATGGAAGGCTCCGGGGCTTATGCTCAAGACATCCAATTATATTTTCATTTGTTCCAGAGCTTCTCGCTCAACACAAAGGTAAGTACTCATGTGTTCCAGAGCTTCTTGCTCAACACAATTCATCAATCACTCAAGTGCTCCAAAGCTCCTCGCTCAACACAAAACATCTCGTCAATCATGTGTTTAAGGGTCCATGCCCAACACAAACAAGCATATACATATATCATCAACAATTGGCTTACGCCCAATATATAAAACAATCATCATGTTCATATGCAGCGGGGTCTTTGACCCAATATAAAATAAAACATCAAGATAATCATCGTAATCAATAGGCACATGCCGATAAGCTTTAGGTCCAAAATTTGAGATATTACACTTATCTTTGCCATTGCTTTCGGTGTTCTCTTGCGATATCATATACTTGATGAATGCATATACACTTGCAAATTGAACAAAAATAAATAACTTTTTATATTACTCATCATTATTTAAAGCCCACATCCTCAGGAATTAGGAATTAGAAAGAAATACACATATATTCAAGAGTAATATTTAAATTATATGAATTGTTAAGCAAATTTACATCACTCCTCTGTTAAAAGTGGTGCTAACCTCCATTGCTCTACAAGACTATGAAAACGACTGAAGGAAATTATCTAAATAGGAAACTAAAATTTCAGCCTATATAAGTTCTAATAAAATAGAATAAAAGATAAAATCTTGTTATTTTTAGATTTATGAAACATTGTTTAAATGCCAAAAATGGTTTCTTATAAATGCGAATGTAAATGCAATTGTCACCTTGGCCTAAACTATAGGTTCAATATTCAATGGTGAATGATCCTATGTCTGCTGATGTCTGGGTCCTCTGGGTCCTCCGAAGATGTGTAAGATTCTCCGTTGCTGATAGTAGCCCAATGTTGACTTACTGATGAGGGCAAAAGAATGAGGCTGAGTGAGGTGGAGCTGGAGCAAGGGAAAGACAATAAGCATCATAAAAAGCTGGGTCAAGTGGTAGAGGCAATTCTATAGAATTTTATGCAAATCTAGGGCCTATTCTTGCAGCTTGATATCCATAAGCAAGAGGAAATTTGCAAAACGTCCAGCAAAAATCCGCGGGATTTGCAACAGTCACTCGCAACATGCATGAGTCCCTGGGAAATCCATTGGATGTTACATGTAGACAACTGATACTCGCATATATACTTATCTTGCTCTTTCATACAGATTACGAGGGCAACAATCAACCAACAACAAATATACTCAGCTTGCTCTTTCATACAGATTGTCGTAACCAGGTTTCCTTGTCTGTTCAAAATCTATAACTTATGATCAAATCTATAACTTCATTGAGAAGAAGTCACCAAATTGAAATTTAAGCAGTCACTAAATTGAAATTTTAAAATTTGCTCGGGAAAAATTTAAAATTTCAATTTAGTGACTGCTTAAATTTCAATTTGGTGACTGCTTCTCAATGAAGTTATAGATTTGATCATAAGCTTCTGAGAACACAAAACTGAGTTTGAATTTCAAATTTCTGCATAGGTAAATGCATGGATGCCATGGAATGAAATTTGATACATTACCTTTGTACAACGTCAGTGGTCACCTTGATAATTGAGTGTAGGTTACATCGTGTTTCGCGTCAGTACGACCCTGTACACCAATGTTTCTTGATGTCTTGTTCTCGACCCCAGGGCCTAGTCTACGAAATCAATAAACGAGAGGCCACCACTCACCAGAAAAGGGAGGAACATACGATCCACAGGGCAAAATAGTCGCATATTTAGAAACCAAATTGAATATATATATAAAATTTGAAAGTATGAATTACAATACATAGGTCAGGTCTTTAAATAGACCACTCCAACCTTTTAAATCAAATGGCGCGTCTTTTAAATTATTCAGACAATTTCTTATTATTATTATTTGATCCATTATAACAATATTATTTGATCCATTACAACAATTACAAGATTTGTGATAACAGTTTTATAAGAAAGTAAAATTTATGTTTTGATTTGAGTTAAAAGTTTCATGGAATTAATGAGAGAAAGTTTTAAGGATCCATACTTATTTAAAAGTGTATAAAAGTTGACGAATCTTGCCAATTTTTAAAATCTTTACTATAAAATATTTGACCATATTTTTCAAAAATATATTTAAATTTCTAAGGATTTTATATAGTTTATATAATAATTTGACTATTTTCAGAGTGAAAAACGTTTACCCCATCAAAATTGGGAGAAACATGGCTTCAAAAAATGCAAATTGAACAATTTTTTTTTGGAAAAAAACATGAAAAAATAGCATATGGGCTAAATTCCCCCCTAAAAATTTCCTTGAAACTAACTCTCTTGTAAGAAACCCAAACACCATCTATTGTTGGTGATGCCATTTTAGAAAAATAAAACCAATTATAATCAAATATGTGGACAATGAGTGTCAAACTAATTTTGATAAAATTTAGATGTATCGAATAGTAGTGAAGACAATATTCTACATGTAATCAAACTTGTTGTATACATGGATGATATACAAATTAATAAGCAAATCCAGTTGACTCCATTAACACCACCAAGAAGAACACCATCATCAACAATATGGCACACTTATCTACATGACAACCTATTTTTATTTTGTTGTGTACCCATGTAACAATTGTTACATGAGTTCCTCTTTGGAAAAAGATTCGGTCATCTTGTCAAAGAAGGACCACTATTACGACCACCATTCACCAGTATTATAATGAAATAAAAAGAGGATTAAGATTTCTTTCTGGACAAATAAAAAAACCCCAACATGAAAATGCACATGGATATCTCCATCATCAAATTAGAGTAGAATTTGTGTCTAGTAATGAGGGAGTAATTGACCATGAAAAATAACGAAACATGACAATCAAATAGCATTAACAAGAGAAAGAAAACTAGAAAAAGAAAAGAAAAAATCATTATTAGGAATAAAGGCCAATCATCGACAAATAGATAGAGAGAATATACATTAGACTAAGAAGTAAATAAAATAAAGTGGATAAAAAAATGAAAGACTTGTTTTAAGGGGAGGGGCACTCCCTCAAGCGTTTCTCTTTGGGAATGTTCAACTTGCTTGATTTGATTATCTTCGTCATGGATTTCTTCAAGGTATTTCTCAAGGGCCAGGATTTTAACATGGTATTCTCCCTTGAACATAATCTTCATGTACTCAACATAGGGAACCCATTCTTTATGATCTTCTGGGAACAAATAGCTAAAACATGTCTCTATCAATTCTACAAGAGAGGTTATATCCCTCCATACCAAAGACATTATTTTCCCTCCAAGTGAAAAAATGATCTCATATAGACATCCTCATTTTAAAACATCGAACTCTAGAGATACTATCATGGAATTGTCAACATGGTCCACGGTACCATCATCATGGTCACAAAAATATTTCCGAAAAGGACTTGCAAACTTATTCGAATAACTTAGGATGTTCGAGCAATAAAGAAGAGAAAAATATTCATGCACCCTTGGAGGCCATGACATTTTTCCTTACTCTTAGCTTCTTCATTGAGGTCATTGAATCCAAACCTAAATATATCAATATACGTGGAGTCACCACGATGATCCCTTCTTCTTAATTGGCAGATGTGCTCACCTTCACACCTAACAATGTCATCAAGAATTGAGGCTTTTTTCTTGAAGTGTACTTGTTTGTTTGCAATTTTCTTCATTGGAGTCATCGGATAAGACTTGTAAGGTTAGTCCTTAACAATAATATCATAAAAGTACAAAACATACACTTACCTCAACTTCCTTACCAATTTTTTCCGTTCTTGTGAAGGACATGAAAATTTTGAATTGAGCAACATGCCTTAACTATTATGCAACAATATTCAAGTGTCCTCGATAATGGTGCCAAAATATGTTACCGCTCAAAATAAATCCCCGATAATGTCACATGTCACAGTGTGATGAGTGGCAAACATGGAAGAAGCTAGAGCCCTTTGTCACCATAACTTAGATTCTTTAACACTTTAGGTTAGATTCTAATACCAATGGGGAGTACCTATATCTTGGCGAACAATAGTTGTGACTCACTAGACAGTACACAAACATATTTCCCTAGAAACCTCTCGACGAAGATCAATGCCTTATGGAGTCAAAACAGTGAAGCATAAAAATCATTGAAAGAGAGGGAGGAGGTATAAAACTTTATCACAAATCCAAATAAACATAACATCAACTTAATACTGTTGTTATAAGATTACAGTAGGGATTTCACTTCATAAAATTTGATAAAAATCAATCGAGACAATACCAACCTTACAATGTGAAGTGTACCTTGTGTAGTAGGGTATAGGCGATGAACAACAATGTGAAGAAGAGACCTCAGCATAGATCTGAAAATAAGATATCAGATCTAATGTAAGATTTATAACAACCCTCAAATGCTGTGTTGTCGTGCTTAGCATGTTCTCCAATAAACCTCCAACCCACTAGGGGTCAATATAGGCCTAGAAACCCACTTTTCAAGCCTTCATTTGAACTTGGAAAAAGTGATTAATATATTTGTTGTACATGCAACAACATATTTACAACACCAAACCCTAACATGCACAAATCACCCAAAACAACACAATCCAACCATAGGAATAAAATCCCATAAGGACTCACCATTAATTCAACTAGGGAACTCTTGTCTATTCGAATAAAATTTCAAAATTACAATTTTTTTGAGATGTGATTTTTTATAATTTTGAGGGGTTTTCCAATATTTTTTTTGTTATTTTTGAAATAAATATACAAGAGAATTTTGATAAAAAGGTGAATATAAGGGGTTATGACGTTAGTCCTTCAACCTGAGGGAAATTAGATTTTGAGGTGAACATCCCTAGTCAATTTGGTTATTCAAGATTTACCAACTAAGGAAAAGGCTAGTAACCCAATACTAAATTGAAGTAGACAAACCCTAATTAGGGAAAACATTAAATCTTGATGCCCACAATGGAGATCTCCTTCAAGATGAAGGTCCCCTTAAACAATACCGGCAAGATGTTAATAAAAAACCCTAACTTACCTTGCTTAAGGTGCAAAAGCAACACAAAACAAGAGAAGGGAGAGATCTTACCAACATCAACCAAGAAATAAAGCAAGAGATTTTTTTAAGTGCTTCCTTGGCCATGAGCTATTACAACTTTCTTAAGATAAGATAACAAACCTTAGAAATTCCACCATTCAAAATTCATGACATGTAAAACTTGCCAAAGAGAAAGGCGCACACCACTTAGAAGCTCCAATATATCAAGAGAAAAAGAAAAATATACATAATTAGAACCCTTGTGTTGTTTACAAATGATGTTAGGACTCTTTGTTTATAATAGTCTTCCTACTTATATAACTTTAAATCCTACCTTAGTAAAAAGTAAAAATAGCTAAAAGTTAGGGTTTGCCACCCATAAGTTGGGGACTAAACCTCAAAAGGCTAAAAACAATGATAAAATGATGCATTTGGCTTCATGGAAATGAAGTGATAGGTTAGGGGAGGATGTCATGCCCTAACTAACCCCAATAATGTAAAAGATTCTCAACGCCCTCCCCTTTAGCAAGGAGAATCACTCTTGAAGAAGAAGACGTCATGAGGAAGTGTGCACATGTGAACAAAGAGGAGGGTTCATTGTTATCAACCAAAATGGCACTTCTCCGTTCAAGTACCGACATCTAATATATTGGGACACAAAACAAAAAATAGGATTGAAGTAGCCAAAACACTATAGATGTGCATGACTAATGATACATAATCTCCTGACCAACTCAATATATTTTTATTTGAATATTAGGGTTGCACATGCGAGTATTTTCATTGCAACTTGCATGTCACACGTGAGCGTTTGCATTGCAACCCGCGTGTACATTGAACACATGAGTTTCCTTAAAGCAATGAGCGTGTCAAACACGCATTTCCTATATTAATACTTGCATGTACCTTAATTTAATGTTAAAAAATGTAAATCATGATTAGCCGAGATCAGTTGAGTCCCTCATCATAACTATCTCAACTGTCTCAACCATCCTAACCTTCGAAACCTCTCTATTTCCCCATGTATAAATAGAGGGCATGGGATGGGGCTAATCAATCATTCTTAGAAGAGAAAAGTTATGCTGGTGGTATGACTTCAAACATCTTGGAGCAATAGAACTCAGTGTCCTTTGTTTGCAGAAGGAGTCCTTGTTTTAGAAGCTCGGTTGTGATCTCACCATTCTTTGTTTATTAATAAAGAAAGTTCTTCTTCCAATATTTGTATTGTTGCATTCTTGCATATGATGAATTATGAATTGTTTAAATTATTTTATTATGAATATGCATCTCATTAACCATTGATATATATATACAAGATATTGTTGGAAGAATTTGTTCTTTGTAGGTGAATTGGAGAAGCCCTGGATGCTTTGGAAGAGACTGAAAGAGGAGAAGACAAAGCTTGGATCAACCGTCATAAACCAGGTTTTCCAAGTTTCCTTCCTATTCCTATTTCAATTTCTAGATAAGTTGATTGTTTGCACGTGTCTTAGTAAGTTGGTAACCCTAGAGACCCTAGGTTACAAGGGTGCATTGTCCTGAACAACAGAACTGGCGACTCCATTGGGGAGTCCAGCCTGCTGTGGGTCCGTTCTTTAGGTTCCCTTACCGGCCTTTGCTTATTTTTTATTTTGGGTGTGATTTGTTCGTTTCTTGCCTTTGATTTATAATTTGGCATGTTCAAGACCTTTTTGCTAGTCGTTTTTCTTTGAAATTTTTTTAGCAGCACACACGAGTTGTCTGTATAGACAGTCGCGTGTTTCACTGTGTACACACTGGTTTCCTTCTAGACAGTCGTGTGTCATATGCGGGTTGTCTATATAGACAGTCATGTGTTTCCTATAGCATTATTTGGGTTCATTAGTGTTTTCTTGTCCCTATCCTTTGGTCTTTTGATTGCTTGTGAGAGTTCTGTTTATGACATGACTTTGTGAGTCTGAGGTCTGTAAGTCACATCGTTCACTCGATTTCTACAAATCCTTGAGCTTTTGTGTTTGGTTTTCTTTCATTGGTGAGTGTTGATTGTCCTCCTGCTTGGTTTGTAGGTTTGAGTGCTTGTGTTATAGGTCAGTGATCAAGTCCTTTGAATGCTTTATGCTCTGTACTATTGCTTATAGTCTGAGTTTGTCACTTTTCCTTTTGTGGTTCTAGTAAGCTTTTAAGTTTGATAGTTCCTCCAAGCCAGCGTTTGTTCTAGTTTCTTCCTTTTGGTTGAATTGGGTTACTTTGGGATCTTTTGCCTCATTTCACTACTGTATGCTAGGATTGGTCAAATTTGCTCAAGTTTGCATTCATTTACATAGTAATTTTTGAAGTTGTTTGAAAAGAAAAGACAAAAATATTTTATACTTTTGCATTAGGTTGCGTTCAATATTTCTTTTTGCTAATTTTCAAAGAAAAAATAAAAAATTCTTTAAAAAAAGTCTTGTAGTTTCTCATGCTTAGTTTAAATTCATTAGCTTTTGTTTACAAGAAAAGAAAAGAAAAGTTGGTTGTAATGGACAAAAATATATAATAAATAAACACTAAATAACTATTAATAATTAAATAAATAACTCTTAACAAAGAGTGTAACAAATAGAAAAGTTATAAATATTAACATTTAATACTAAGTAGGTTAATTAAGGTAATTAATTAATTACTCAAGAGGTGACTTGAAAAGTCACCCCCATTACCACTTAGGGTATAAAATACCCGACAATAATTCTTGTAAAACATATTTTTATCTATCAAATTATCAATATATATTTGTCCTATTATTGGCTTATCGAATATTCCAGGTGTTCTGGTAATATTGATTGTGTGAAGTGAATAAATATTCGCTTAATTTGGTATCAGAGCTAGTTTGTGATCCAGGCTTTTGGCCAAATCGTGATTTTTAATCATAATCCTAGGGAGCCTCTAAAATTATGGTCTTTGACCAAGTAAAAGAATAAAAGAAAGTCAAAAGAAAAAATAAAAAAAGTTAAAAAAGAAAAGATGAAAGTAAAAGAAAAAAAAAAGAACAAAAAAGTTAAAAAAAGAAGATAAAAGTAAAAGAAAAAAAAGGGCAAAAGTGAAATCACACGTGGTTTCTTAAAGTGGGTTTGGGTTTGAATATAAAAGTGCATAATAATAACTACCAAGAAGTAAGTGAGATTTGAACTTAGGTGGGGAAGGTAACACTTATTCCTCCCAACCACCCAATCTACTCACATTTTACAAATTATTGGAAAAAAAGAAGGAGATATTGATTAAATTTCAAAGAAAACTCAAGAATATGTATTTTAATGTTGTTACAAATTATTGGAAAAAAAGAAGGAGATATTGATTAAATTTCAAAGAAAACTCAAGAATATGGATTTTAATGTTGTTACAAATTATTGGAAAAAAAGAAGGAGATATTGATTAAATTTCAAAGAAAACTCAAGAATATGGATTTTAATGATGAAAAGAAGGAAAAATTTCCTCTTACCTTACAAAGAAATGTTTCAATACTATTTAGAATTAAAGGGACACTTGCAGGGAAGGATATCACCATTTCTATTGCACCTGCTGAAAGTAATAATTCTATTAGTACTGAATTCGCTAACCATTTAGTGATTCCTGATTCATATATAAGCGAAAAGCTAGACTTTTGGGACAGAAAACAAATTGAAATAAGTGGCTTACAATTGAATGTTGGAGATTATATGGCCACATCGAAATTCATTGTTACTTCCTTATGGATATTTGACGGTGACATAATTCTAGGCTTACCTTGGATAAAAACATTGGGGACTTTCATCTTAAATGCCAAAAATAAGTTTCTAACATTTTTCTATAAGAAAAAGGAGAATCACATTTCAAGATATTACAATGAAGTCAGATATAGAAGCTCCAACATCTGAAGAATTCAAGGATATATCAAAGATGATTTCACAGGGTAATCAGAAGTCGGAACAAAAGAAGCAAAAAGAAGTTGAAAAAATTGTCGCTAGTAAGGATGAAGAAATTACACGTTTGAAGAATAGTAGTCAAGAATTGATCACACAAATTAAGAAACAAAAAGGGAAAAAATATCGCAAGAGGAAATCCAACATGAATTCCACCAAAAGGAAGTGGATCCCCAAAATGAATTCAATAAGAACCTATTACAAAAAATGAAGAAAATTATCGCTTAAAAAATTTGAATCAAGGGTTGACGGAACAAATAAAAAAATTTAAAAATGAGGAGTTAAAAAATCCTCAGAGTTATTATCAACCAGTAAATCACGAGAATCACTAACAATTGAATTTTCTACAAGGATTCCACAAATGGATCGAATGCCTTATCGTCACCAAAATCACAGAAGTCGATACAACCAACATCAAATTAAAGCAGAAAATAAACATTGTTCTTCTTATAGGAAAATCAACTACAACCTTGAAAATGAACAAAAACATCATCGAAAACTTTAATGGAAGCCTAAATTAAGAAGTTCTATACATGCAGTCGATCATCAAACAATTCCAATGAAGGTAGATTTGGGATGGATCACTTCCCAAAAAATGCAACACATTAGTTCAACAATCCAAAGATTATACCGCATAGTTTCATCAAGCATCATAGTTCCAAGCTCACAACATCATGAAAAGTCATTACGAGCAAGAGAACAAACTCATACAATAAACTATGCTTTGAGGACAAAGCGATTCCAAGGGAGAGGCAATGTAATGAACAAAAATATATATATAAATAAACACTAAATAACTATTAATAATTAAATAAATAACTCTTAACAAAGAGTGTAACAAATATAAAAGTTATAAATATTAACATTTAATACTAAGTAGGTTAATTAGGGTCATTAATCAATTACTCAAGAGGTGACTTGAAAAGTCACTCCCCATACCACTTAGGGTATAAAATAGTCAACACTAATTTTTGTAAAACATATTTTTATCTATCCAATTATCAATATATATTTGTCCTAGTAATGGCTTATCGAATATTCCAGGTGTTCTGGTAATACTGATTGTGTGAAGTGAATAAATATTTGCTTCATTGGCTTAGTAGTTGCAATTTGCTTTGAAAGTTTTATTTTTACATCATTTTTGCTTTCTTTTGTTGAAGTTTCACGCCATTACCTATGACTAATAACAGCCTATTAAAAAGAACGACACAATTAAAAATACTAGTAAGTTTTCTTTTTTAGGCTCTTACATTAACTAGCTTAAGCTAGACTTGTGGACTAGGGAGTTTAAAGTGTCCATAAGTACTTGATTTCAGACATAGTTGGCCAATCACTAGGTAAATCCTCCTCTATATTGAGTGCATTTGGGAAGCTCCTCTCACACAATATTTAAGTACAAGGCCGTGTGAGGACCTGGACTGAGGAGATAACCCTCTGATTCCTTATTCGAGCATGGATCAAGATTTTTACGCATCTGGGGACTTCTGTTAATACCACCTCTTAGGCCCCGTGTGGTGCCAGTGTTGACAGGGTTTCAGGCTTTGCTACCCTGCCCATGCGTACGAATCAGGCTTGCGACTGTCCCCCAAAACTCTTAGTGTAGTTGCGGTAGCCTTTAGTCTCTTTGACATTTAGGGAACATACACAGGTATACCGGAAGGCTATTTCTGCCCTACCTTGGACGGGCTTGGAAGGTAACCCCAGTAGAAGGTGTGGGAGGGAGGTTGGGTGATTCCTTCACTTGTGCCCAAGAGCATCTACAAGGACGCCAAGTAACCGTTTATCTGCTTTCTTCTGGAAAGCATATCTTATACCTGTTTGTCTGTTTGAATTTAGGAAATTTTTAGTGAGTGTTGTGTGTTTTGACCGTGCTTAGTTGGCCTTTTAGGTGTTTCTGAGTGAAATATTTAGATGTGGAGGACCAACCTCTCTGTAGGTCAAGAAGATTGCAAAACCTTCCTCCATATGATACAATGGAGCCTCCACCGCCCCCTCAAAGGCGGAGATTAGGTATGGACGGTTCATTCAAACCAGTAGGAGTTAGCGAAGTTCTAGGTGAACCAAAAATTAGGACTGATAAGATAGATAGAACTACAGTAGAGATCGAAGACTTGCAAGCTAACGAGTTTGCAAGGAATTTTAACCCACCTCTTACTGACTTAATAGATCCTGTAATCGTCCAGGTTCTTCCTTTTGATTCGCCTGTTATTGGTATATATGTGAGTAGAACTATGGCTAGCTATGGAGAGGGTATATCTACCCCCACTTCAGCCATTTTGGCTGGAGGAGTACCACCTCCCCCTGGTTGGTACTCCAAGACCAAATGCACCTACTGCAACTTTATCACCAAGTAGTCGACTGGTCCAACCACCGAATTCCTCTAATGTAGTGGGTTCTTCTAGTGGGGTTGTCACTAGGATTCCCAGTGCACCTTTTTCCTCACCCTCCTTCATGCAGACTGCTCAGAGTGGTCCTAGCGGATCCTCTGCTTTTGTCTAGGGTTTCCCGTGGAATTGGGGGCACATTCCCCCATTAAATCCCTATGTAGGACCTACACCTACATATGTAGGCATGTAGTTCGGAAACAAAAAATGATTATGGCCAAGGTTTCTAGACTCCGGTTTCAGCCCTGTTCACGAGCTCTCCTTTCTCGCTTTTTAGTGGAGGGATACATGCTCTGGTCTTTCAGTTCCTAGTTTCATTTGGGGCGGCTCAAACCACTTATACTACATCACACACACATAATCCATTGGATTACAAATGGAATCCATTTCAAATAAGTCCAACTACTTCATAACTGGCGGCTGGGGGAAACCCCACCTTTACGTTTGGGAACTAGGGGGAAGGTCCTTTTACCTCCAAAACTCACGCTTTTCAGGATCTGGTTAGGCCTAAACTTTCGTTCCTGGCAACTTTAAAATTGTCAGATTTGTCTAAGTTGATGAATGACCTGGTGAAGCATAGTGCCACGTGGCCACCTGTTCCAAGCAAGTTACCCTCGGATATTCCCAAGTTTGAGGGAAAGAATGGTGAATATCTAGGTGCCCATATCACCACTTTTCACTTATGGTGCTCTTCCAACTCACTGAACGATGACACCGTTCGGTTGAGGCTGTTCCAAAGAACTTTGACTGGTGTCACAACAAAGTGGTATATTGAATTGCCCTCTGCTGCATTTGACAGTTTTTGGGACTTAGCAAATGTGTTCCTTAATAACTTCCAGCTTCATGTCCGGTATGATGCCGGCACATATCTCTTGTCTACCTTTAGGCAAGATAAATCCAAGCATATCTCGTATCATATCCAAGAGTGGCGAAGATGAAAGAGGCTTATCAAAGCCACTATACCCCCTGAGTTCTTGTTAGAGTGGTTCCTAAAGTCATTACTGCCTTATATTATTAGAATTTGAATTCCATTTAGATATTCAAGCGGAGAGTTTTGATAATGTTGTAGCAATTGAATGGAGAATGAACATACAAACCTAGCAAAATAAACCACACAGGAAACATACAAGTATTGCTCAGGAATTTACAGTATATTCATCATCATAATATCCAGTGTTACAATAGTTTACATAGGTAGAATTTGAATGCATGGGCAATGAATTCGAATCCTCCAAGTGGATAAGACTGTATCTAACTGAATCTCTAACTCAAGGTCTCCCAATCAATATCGGAGTCCAAATAGACAACTCCTTAATGACCAATAACTCCAACAAGCAGTAACAACTAGTTAACTTAGTGCAACTAAGTGTGGTAGGTAGGAAAAGCACTCCTCCCCATGCAACCATGCATTATCCATGCATTGGTAGTGATAGCTTAACTGACATAGAAGTAACTGATTGTAACTGGGGGCTAACTAAGACTAACTAGTACTAGCACCAATTAACTGAAGTAGCTTGGTGGCAGGACTCCCAGTTGCTCTTAAAATGTAGGGATTGGTCTAGGAGGTGCCCTAACTGATGCATGCACATGCAATAAGTGGAATTTAACCTCTAGTAGTGTTCCCCACACTTCAATGACTGGTACATGTGTCCCAATTGGGCCAAGTGGACCCAATTAATTAATTTAGCTTCTTAAGTTAGGTTAATTAATCTAATAGAAAGTATGAACAAGGGAGGATTAATAATCCTAATAGCCCTCCTAAATGCTAACTTGGACAAATGTGGGCCCTGGTAACAAGACCATAGGTCACCCAATATACAATCTAAGAGACATAATACAAATTAGGTAGGAAAACGTCTTGGGAAAACCCCCCCTCAAGATAGGAACTAAGAATCAAGCCTTAATGCCCAAAAGAGACCCGAGAAAGGAAAATCTCTTTTCAGTAAAAGACTTGGTAAAAATATCCGCAATCTGATCCTCTGTGTAACATCGGTGCAGTGTGATGGTTTTGTCATGCACATATAAAATTTAGGGGTGTTCTTAAAATTATCCCTGGATAAAATATGGGTAACCATTGTTCATGGGAAGATAATAAGCAGTGGGAAACCATTGTTCATGGGAAGAATATAAACAATGTGCAATCATTATTCATGGGAAGAAGATAAACAACAAGAAACCATTGTTTGTGGGAAGAAGACAATCAAGGGATTACCAAAAATAGTGGTTGACTAGAAGACATATATGATCACCAATCTAATGTAGCCTATTGATTGTTATCTATATATGTATAGTTTCCATACACACCTTGTCTACTACTTTTGCACTTGTTGATGAGCTCTTATTGATGTTGATCTACCTTCAATGATTATTTTATGATTGTGTTTGAAGAATTATTGACTGATTGAAAAATTAGTTAAAGCATAGGACATTGATTTACACCCCCTTCTTAGTGTCCCTAGTGTGTTCTACAATTAAATATTTTTTTATACTACATATGTCCAAGATGAAGATGAATATTACCCTACAGGGAATCCCCAACAAAGATAAATGATTATCCTGACATAATGCCCAAGTAAAGATATTTATGTGCCCCCATAGGTAATGATGATTCCCAAGTGAAGATATTGATGTTCCCCCACTTCAAAGGAAAGTATTTATCATGCCCAAGTGAATATATTGATGTGCCCTCACTTCAAAGATATGTAATGATGATGCCCAAGTGAAGATATTGATGCACACCTCAATTTCCCACTTACGGAGGAAATAAAACCAAAGCAAGATGTCCCCCCACTTCAAATACAAGTAATGATGATGCCCTAATGAATATTTGATCTACACCTCACTTGACCACTCGTGGAGGCAATCAAATCAAAGGAATATGAAGATTATTGGAATTATTGTGTCATTGATGCCCAGTTTGAATACCCTCTCTTTGAAGGATTTTTTACTCTATATACCTATCTGGAATTGGAGTATAGGTTACATGGTTGTAAATTTTATTCTAGGACCTTTCCAACGATATATGGAACTAGATATGAAAGGATTTGTAAAGTCAACCCAACTAGATTTTTGGTCGGCCTTGCCAAGATATTGAACAATGTTATGTCAGCCCAAAAATTTATTTAAAAATGTTAGAGCATTATTCTACCTTAGTACCATGGTCATACACATAGTACACATTTTCATTAGTCTCATGCTTATGTTATATGGTCCAAAACTAGGTTTTGTTGGTCAACCTTGAACTATTTGGTGTTTTGGACTCATAATTGCACCCCTGCACCCTCTTTTGATCATTCTGGTTACACATGTTACCTCATTATTGACTCTTCAGTCCTTGGTGTTCTCCCCATCCCTTAAATCAGGTAAATTGGTTTCCTAGAGGCACCCATGCGTGTATTTGGGTGGTGTTTTACTCTTCTAGACCATTTATTGTTTCCTAGAGACACTCCCATTCACCCATGCACTCCACCACACCTATCCTGCCCTCATTTATGTCCTAGCATGCTCCAGCCACGTTCACACTAGCAGTCATGACCGTTTGAGGTGGTTTGGGAGCTCATTGGTCCACCTAAGGGGGTTTTGAGGCCAAATCTAAGTCTGCCACATGTATGCATCCAAATTGCCTCCAAAGGCTAACTATTTCTCCCTATTGTAATATAAACATGTTTTTATGAATATAATAATAATAATAATAATAATAAACATCAACATCTATATATAGAAAAAAAATAATTATAATAACAATAAACAATAATAATATAATAATATAATATTAATTAGTGAAATGGTGTAACTCTTTATGAAGAGTTTCATTTGACACTCTTTAAATAATTATAAATACAGGAAAGTCTATCTTGTAAAAGATCATATCTATTTTATCAATTTTTATATATATTCATGGATTATTTGTATTTTCAAAGGTGGAAGTTCGAGAAGTTTTAGTAAATGGATTTTTACCGTTACAGTGGTGTCAGAGCCTCGTTTGGTTGATTTGGGCATTTGGCTTTCATTCTCAGACCTTGTCTGATTTTTGGCTTGTAGCCTTATTCTAGGGTTTCCCAAAAAAATAGTACCTTGTCCTTAAAAAAGAAGAAGGTAAAAGTAAAACCCCCCAAAAAGAGGTAAAAGTAAAACCACACGTGGTTTCTTAATAAGTGGGTTTGGGTTTATTCTCCAACAACAAAAAGTGATATTTGAACTAAGGTGGGGAAGGTAACACTCATTTCTCCCAACCACCCAATCTACACTAATTTACAAAAACTATGAGGAAAATAAGATTAGAAGAGCATCAAAAGAATATTTTTTACAAAAATCATATTGAATATTGTTATTATAAAAAAAAGGAGATATTGAATGAATTTCAAAGAAACTAAAGACTATGGATTTTAATGTTGAAAAAAAGGAAAGGTTTCCTATCACCTTACAAAGAAATGTTGCAGTACTATTTAGAATTAAAGGGACACTTGCAGGGAAGGATATCACCATTTCTATTGCACTTGTTGAAAGTAATAATTATATTAGTACTGAATTTGCTAACCATTTATTGATTCCTGAGTCAAATATAGGTGAAGAGCTAGACTTTTGGGACATGAAACAAACTGAAATAAGTGCCTTACAACCGAATGTTGGAGATTATATGGTCACATCAAAATTCATTGTTAGTTCCTTATGGAGCTTTGACAGTGACATAATTTTGGGTTTACCTTGGATAAAAACATTATAGAATTTCATCTTAAATGTCAAACATAAGTTTTTGATGTTTTCCTATAAGCAAAAGAGAATCACATTTCAAGATATTACAATGAAATCAGATTTAGAAGCTCCAACATCTGAAGACTTCAAGGATATATCAAAGATGGTTTCAAAGGGTAATCAAAAGTCAGAACAAAAGAAGCAGAAAGAAGTTGAAAAGATTGTCGTCGGTAAGGACGAAGAAATTACTCGTTTGAAGAATCATAGTCAAGACTTGATCGCACAGATTAAGAAATTAAAAAGGGAAAAAATATTGCAAGAAGAGATCCAAGAGAAATTACACCAAAAGGAAGTGGATCTCCATAATGAGTTCAATAAGAATCTATTAGAAAAAAATGAAGAAAATCTTGCTTAAAAAATTTGAATCAAGAGTTGACTGAACAAATAAAAAAATTAAAAAAATGAGAAGTCAGAAAAATCCTCAGAGTTATTATCAACCAGTAAATCACGAGAATCACAAACAATTGAATTTTTTACAAGGGTTTCAAAAATGGCTCGAATGTCTTATCATCACCCAAATCACAAAAGTCGATACAACCAACATCAAAGTAAAGCAGAAAATAAACATCGTTCTTCTTATAGACAAACCAACTACAACCTTGAAAATGAACAAAAACAACATCGACAACTTTTATGGAAGCCTAAATTAAGAAGTTCTGTACGAGCAGTTGATTATCAAACAATTCCAATGAAGGTAGATTTGGGATGGATCACTTCACAAAAAATGCAACACATTAGTTCAACAATCCGAAGATTATATCGCCTAGTTTCATCAAGAATCGTAGTTCCAAGCTCACAACATCATGAAAAGTTGTTACGAAAAA
>LPNX010968103.1:810712-838937 GCA_001517045.1 Pseudotsuga menziesii | reverse complement strand
ATCTTGTAAAAGATCATTTATATTTTATCAATTTTTATATATATTCATGGATTATTTGTATTTTCGAATGTGGAAGTTCAAGAAGTTCCAGTAAATGGATTTTTATCGTTACAGGATAGTATTGATCATGACCAACTGAATATATTGATGTGCTCTCACTTCAAAGATATGTAATGATGATGCCCAAGTGAAGATATTGATGCACACCTCAATTTCCGACTTATGGAGGAAAGAAAACCAAAGGAAGATGTTCTCCACTTCAAATACAAGTAATGGTGATGCCCCAATGAATATTTGATCTACACCTAACTTGACCCCAAAAAAGAGGTAAGAGTAAAACCACACGTGGTTTCTTAATAAGTGGGTTTGGGTTTATTCTCCAACAACAAAAATTGAGATTTGAACTTAGATGGGGAATGTAACACTCATTCCTCCCAACCACCCAATCTACACCATTTTACAAAAACTAAGAGGAAAATAAGATTAGAAGAGCATCAAAAGAATATTTTTTACAAAAATCATATTGAATATTGTTATTATAAAAAAAGAGATATTGAATAAATTTCAAAGAAACTCAAGAAAATTGATTTTAATGTTGAAAAGAAGGAAAGGTTTCCTATCACCTTGCAAAGAAATGTTGCAGTGCTATTTAGAATTAAAGGGACACTTGCAGGGAAGGATATCACCATTTCTATTGCACTTGCCGAAAGTAATAATTATATTAGTACTGAATTCGCTAACCATTTATTGATTCCTGAGTCAAAGATAGGTGAAGAGACAGACTTTTGGGACAGGAACAAACTGAGATAAGTGGCCTACAACCGAATGTTGGAGATTATATGGTCACATCAAAATTCATTGTTAGTTCCTTATGGAGTTTTGACGGTGACATAATTTTGGGTTTACCTTGGATAAAAACATTAGCGACTTTCATCTTAAATGCCGAAAAGAAGTTTCTGACATTTTCCTATAAGCAAAAGAGAATCACATTTCAAGATATTACAATGAAATCATATATAGAATCTCCAACATCTGAAGACTTCAAGGATATATCAAAGATGATTTCACAGGGTAATCAGAAGTCAGAACAAAAGAAGCGAAAATAAGTTGAAAATATTGTCGCCGGTAAGGACGAAGAAATTCTCGTTTGAAGAATCATAGTCAAGACTTGATCACATAGATTAAGAAATTAAAAAGGGAAAAAAGATTGCAAGAAAAGAACCAAGAGAAATTCCACCAAAAGGAAGCGGATCTCCATAATGAATTCAATAAGAATCTTTTAGAAAAAAAAAATATTCTCGCTTAAAGAAATTGAATCAAGAGTTGACTGAACAAATAAAAAAATGAGAAGTCAAAAAAACCCTCAGAGTTATTATCAACCAGTAAATTGTGAGAATCACAAACAATTGAATTTTTTACAACGGTTTCACAAACGGCTTGAATGCCTTATCATCACCCAAATAATAGAAGTCGATACAACCAACATCAAAGTAAAGAAAAAAATGAACATCGTTCTTCTTATAGACAAACCAACTACAACCTTGAAAATGAACATAAACAACATCGAGAACTTTTATGGAAGCATAAATTAAGAAGTTATGTATGAGCAATTGATTATCAAACAATTCCAATCAAGGTAGATTTGGGATGGATCACTTCCCAAAAAACGCAACACATTAGTTCAGCAATACGAAGATTATATCGCCTAGTTTCATCAAGAATCATAGTTCCCATCTCACAAAATCATGAAAAGTCGTTAGGAGCAAGAGAACAGAGTCATACAACAAACTATGCTTTGAGGACAAAGCATGTTTAAGGGTAAGGCAATGTTATCAATAAAATAATAATAATAATAATAAACATCAACCTATATATATATATATATATATATATAGAGAGAGAGAGAGAGAGAGAGAGAGAGAGAGAGAGAGAGAGAGAGAACAACAACAATAATAATAATAACAACAACAAACAATAATAATATAATAATATAATATTAATTATTGAAATGGTGTAACTCTTTATGAAGAGTTGCTTGCTTTAGACACCCTTTAAACAATTTTAAATACGGGAAAGTCTATCTTGTAAAAGGTCATATATATTTTATCAATTTTTATATATATTCATGGATTATTTGTATTTTCGAAAGTGGAAATTCGATAATTTCCAGTAAATGGATTTTTATTGTTACAGGAAAGTATTGATCATGCCCAAGTGAATATATTTATGTGCCCTCACTTCAAAGATATGTAATGCGATGCCCAAGTGAAGATATTGATGCACACATCAATTTCCCACTTATGGAGGAAATAAAACCAAAGGAAGATGTTCCCCCACTTTAAATACAAGTAATGATGACGCCCCAATGAATATTTGATCTACGCCTCACTTGACCAATCGTGGAGGCAATCAAACCAAATGAATATGAAGATTATTGGAATTATTGTGTCATTGATTCCTAGTTTGAATATCCTCTCTTTGAAGCAATTTTTACTCTATATACCTATCTCAAATTGGAGTATAGGTTACATGGTTGTAAATTTTATTTTGGTACCTTTCCAATGATATATGGAACTAGATATGAAAGGATTTGTAAAGTCAACCCAACTAGAATTTTGGTTGGCCTTGCCAAGATATTGAACAATGTTATCACATCCCAAAAATTTATTTATGAATGTTAGAGCATTATTCCACCTTAGCACCATGGTCATACACCTAGCACACATTTTCAATAGTCTCATGCTTATGTTATATGGTCTGAAACTAGGTTGTGTTGGTCAACCTTGGTCTATTTCATGTTTTGGACTCATAATTGCACCCTTGCACCCTATTTTGATCATTCTGGTTACACATGTTCCCTCATTAATGAATCTTCAGCCCTTGGTGTGCTCCTCATCCCTTAAATCAGGTAAATTGGTTTCCTAGAAGCGCCCATGCATGTATTTGGGTGGTTTTTTACTCTTCTAGACCATTTATTGTTTCCTAGAGACACTCCCACTCGCCCATGCACTCCAACATGCATGTCCTGCCCTTGTTTATGACCTAGCATGCTCCAGCCACGTTCACACTATCATTCATGAACGTTTGAGTTTGTTTGGGAGCTCATTGGTCCACCTAGATGGGGTTTTGAGGCCAAATCTAATTATTCCACATGTATGTATCCAAATTGCCTCCAAAGGCTAACAATTTATCCTAATTGTAATATAAACATATTCCAGACATATTTACATGTTGGATAGTCATGATAAACTTTGTTAATGACTACATTTCTATGTGTTAATTTCACTTTGTCTACTGTTTTCTGCATATTTTTGGAGTAATATTGAATTGTGAGGAATCCCTTATCTCCTAGATCCTACTATGAATCATATTTTCACATGGTATCAGAGATATTTGGAGCTGCAAATAAAAACCAGAGCGTTTGAGTTTTTGTGTAGGGCATTTTCTAGAAAAAATTGAGTGTTTGCATTGCAGGTACAACCAGTGTTTCTATCACTCAGTATATCTTAACCCATTCAAATATTTCAAACATAAGGTCCAAATGGTGATCCAACTGAGGTTGAAAGGCTTGTACAGACTCACCATGGGGACTGAGACCGAGCCCAACTCTACTGTGGAAAAATCGAAGTACTTCAACACACTAGATGAGGCATTCAGGATGCTTTGTCTCGGTATTTCGAGGGATATTCTCTTCCATGTATACAATATGACAACACCCAATGAAGTATGGATCAATATCGAGTCATTTTTTGGGAATATTGATGAGATGAATGGCCACCAACTCAGAAATGAGTTGATCTCATTGATCCCAACTCACTTTGAGATGATCCAAGACTTCTTCACTAACTTCAAATCGTTGGTGCTTCAACTGAAACAATGTGGCATTGAAAAGAAAGAGGAGCATCTGATATTGTCCATTCTTTCAAAGCTAGGGGCAGAGTATTTTCTATTTGTGTCAACATTCCACTCAAGCAAGCTCACAGCTCAAAATTGGACAATGCCATCACTGTTAGACTTCATGGAGTCAGTGAATCAATAAAAGACAAGTTGGTGCAAATGGGTACCATCAAATACACCAAGGATCAATCCCATACTGTAGGAGTTTTGAATCCAACCAAAGGCAAGAAGAAAGCCAGAGATTCGAAACAATAAGAGAAGAAGAAGCAGGAGAAGCCCAAATATTTAGATGGGGTTTTGAATCTTAGCAAGGAAAAAGACAAGAAGAAGCAAGACAATAAAAAATGCACTTATTGTCACAAAGGGTGGCATCCAGAGAGTGAATGCATGAAGAAAACAATTGGCATGATGGTGCACCTCCTTGAGAAGAACAACATCCCACTGCCAGAATGTGTAAGGAAGAAAGAGGGAGGTTCAAGCTCAGACAACAAGAAAAGATGCCATGCTTTGGTTCCTGGATCTTCAAGCTCTTCTTCCTTCATCATAGATTCAGGTGCCTCCAGGAACATGGCTTCCATGCATTATTCCTTCTCGGCCCTGCATCCTTACAGTGGTCCATCCATCCTCATGGGCGATGATTCAAAAATCCAACCCAAAGGGATTGGCAGGATTGATCTTGAAGATGGGTACTTCATCAATGTGTTGTTTGTGCATGATCTAGTAGTGAACCTAATTTTTTCTATCAAATGAAACACACCGGGACATCCAAGAGAGTAAAATTTACTCAAAATGATGTGGATACATCAGAAATATCTATAGGCCAAGTCGTTGCAGTGGGTTTTGATGACCATGATTCGAGAATGTACAAATTCTCTCACTTCCTTCCATACTCACAAGGAAATGTGTTCCTGTCACATGCCAATGTGACAAGAAATTTGTGGCATGAGGGATATGGTCATCTCAAATACAAGTACCTCCAAGCACTAAGCAAGGAAAACATGGTTGAAAGGCTTCCTACCATCAAGTTTTCCAATGGCACATGCAAAGGGTGTGTAGTGGTAAAACATGTTGAGCACATATTTGAGAAAGGAAAGGAAAGGAGGGTTTCCCAAGTGCTTGATTTGATCCATTTAGATCTCATAGGGCCTCTTCCCACACCCCCATATGGGAATTCAATGTATGTCTTGACTTTCATAGATGATTTCTCAAGGTATTGTTGGGTGTATTTTCTCAAGCTAAAATCTGAGGTTTTTGAGACTTTCAAAGTGTACAAAGCCTTAGTTGAGAATTCATGTGGGAACGAGATCAAGGTTCTTAGGACTAAAAATAGTAAGGAGTATTTCAATAATAATTTTTAGCATCTTTGTGAGGAATTTAGAATCTAAATGCAGCATTTTGTGCCCTACACACCACAACAGAATGGTGTTGCAGAGTACAAGAACATGGCTCTCAAGGAAATGACAACATGCATGATGGAAGCAAAGGATTTGAATCCTAAGATATGGGATGAAGCTATAAAATATGCTGCATATGTTCAAAATAGAGCTCCACACAAAGAATTGTATGGAAAAACTCCATATGAGGCTTGGAGTGGTCACAAGCCCAAGTTTCTCATTTCAGGGTTTTTGGCTCAAAGGCTTGGGCTAGGATTCCTCTCGAGAAGAGAAAGGCCTTGAAACCTCAAATAAATAAGACCATTATGGTTGGATATGCTCAATATGCAAAGGGATACATGCTCTTTTATCCCTCATCTCAAAAAACATTCATTGAAAGGAGTGTACAGTTCGAAAAAGATCCCATGCAGGAGATCGAACTAGCTCAAGGGGATTGCTCACATCCTCCACTCCATGATGATGTAGGTGATGATAATTCCTCTCATTTTTATAGTTCATATATTTATGATGATTATTAATACATTAATTCAGATCATGACTCACTCATTCGGCCCAAGTGGGCAGAGAAAACCATTCAAGCAACTTGGGATCTTGTTGGAGATCCACTAGACTCTAGGAAGACTAGATCTCAATTTCACAATACCTTCTCTAATTGTGAATTGAATATTTGGATCTGATCCTCAAACATATCAGAAAGCATCCCCTTGACCCAATATGGAAAACATCCATCCAAGAAGAGTTCAAGTCATTACAAGACAATGATACTTGGGAATTGGTTCCCTTTCCCTCTAAGAGGAAACTAGTGCAATGTAAGTGGGTATATAGGACCAAAGTGAATCCTGATGGTTCTGATATCAAGTATAATGATAGGTTGTATTAAAAAGGATTATCTCAAGTCTAAGGAGTGGAATATATAGAGACATTTGCATCGGTTGCAAATATGGTCTCTATCAGGCTAGTTTTAGCCATTGTTGCATCTAAGCGTTGGGAGGTTCACCACATGGATGTGAAGAGTGATTTTCTTCATGGTGACCTTAATGAGGATATATATATGCAGAAACATGAAGGTTTCATTCATGACCCTTCACTTGTTTGCAGGTTGAAGAAGTCTTTCTATGGCCTCAAGCAATCCCCTAGGGCTTGTTATGCCAAGATGGACAATTGTCTGTAATCGCTTGGCTTTGAAAGATGTAAATATGATCCTAATGTGTATTTGCAGCATGTTGGTGATTTATTTCAGTTAATAGTTTTGTATGTTTATGAAATTTTGATTACAGGTAGCTGCACTAAATATATATGATCGATAAAGTCTTCATTGCACAATGAATTCTCCATGATTGACCTTGGATTGTTGACACAGTTTCTTGGCTTAGAGATTGAGAAATACGATGTAGGGATGAAGGTAATACAAACAAATTATGTTTCAGAACTCTTATTTAAGTTCAAAATGGATACATGTAAGGCATCCAAGTTCCCATTCCTCTCAAGAATAAAACTAGGTGATTTTGGTGCATCTCCATTGGTGGACAGCTCGTTGTACAGACAACTAGTTGGGATTTTGTTGTATCTTACACACTCTCGACCTGATTTGAACTATTATGTAGGTGTTGTTTCTATATATAGGTAGTATCCTCATGAGATCCATTGAAAGGCTACAAAAATAATCTTGCATTATGTGCAAGGAACCAAACACTTTGGGGTACACTATGATGTTGGTTCTCCACTAGAACTAGTTGGATTTACTGATTTTGATTGGGATGGAGATTCCATTGACATAAATTCCAATTAAAGTTATGTCTTCATGATTGCAAATGGTCCCATATGTTGTTTAAGTAATAAACATCACACCATATCCCTCTCTTCAGCTGAGGCCGAGTACAGAGGAGCAGTGAACGCAGCTACATAATGTGTGTGGTTGCAAGGTATTCTTGGGGAACTTGGATTTGCATTTGATTCACCAACAGTCATTTGGTGTGAAAATAGAAGTGAAATAAAGATTTCCACCAATACAATTCAAAGACAGAGGACCAATCACATTGAGATATACGTGCACTACATCAGGAGCTTGGTACATGAGCATGTGATATCATTGCAGTATTTCCCATCTGCAGAGAAAACTGCTGACATCTTCACCAAGAGATTCACAGAGAATACATTCACCTATCTTAGATCACTTATTGGATTGGGTGACACATGGTGATGGTTGATATTCACTTTCAAATTTTGTTTCCATCTCCAGTTTAGAGGGGATGTTTTCCTCCTTACCTAGGTTATATTGACTAATAAATTTTTGTAAGAGGTGACTTGAGCCTTATTTTCCAAGGCCTCAATAATGAGGTATAATTGTACAAATTCAGGCTTAAGGGAGGGTGTTAGAGAATTATTCCACATTATTACCATGTTCATACACCTAGGACGCATTTTCATTTGCCTCATGCTTATGTTATATGGTAAAAACCTAGGTTGTGTTGGTCAACCTTGGTTTATTTGGTGTTTTTGACTCATAATTACACCCATGCACCCTGTTTTGATCATTATAGTTCCAAATTCACCCTCATTAATGAATGTTAAGTCCTTGGTGCACTCCACATCCCTTAAATCAAGGAAAATGGTTGACTAGAGGCGCCCATGCATGTATTTGGGAGGTTTTTTACTCTTATGGGCCATTTATTGCTGCCTAGAGCCACTCCCACTCACCTATGCACTTACAACACCTATAATGCCCTCATTTATGTCCTATCATGCTACATGCATGTTCCCACTAGCATTCATGACCGTTTGAGGTGGTTTGGGAGCTCATTGGTCCACCTAGGGGGGTTTTGAGGTCAAATCTAAGCTTGCCAGATGTATGCATCCAAATTGCCTCCAAAGGATAACAATTTCGCCTTATTGTAATATAAACATGTTCTAGATATGTTTACATGTTGGACAGTCATAATAAACTATGTTATTGACTACATTTATATGTGTTAATTTCACTCTTTCTATTGTTTCTGCATATTTTGTGAGTAATCTTGAATTGTGAGGATTCCCTTAGCGCCTAGATCCTATTGTGAATCATATTTTCACAAAGAAGAGTATAAATAAGAGAGGCACTCCCTCATTTTTTCAATCACTCATACAATACATGGACGTCTCATAGCATAGGTGCACTAATGGAAATGGTTTCAACATTTGAAGAAGACGATGAACAAATATTGAACATCATTCCAAAGTAGGATATATTTAATTCAAATATTATAAATTTTTAAATAAATATTTTTCAAGATGTTTTAAACCATGCCACTTGGATGATATAAAAAGGAGATCATGAAGTACCTATGGTTCAAGTTTTAAATTATACTTCTCTATATTTTAGGAGATATGACCTTGGGAAGTTAGGAATTTTGAATGATCCTGAAATCACCTTTAAACATATTAGTTTGGAATTTTCTTTATAAATATTGTTCTAGAAATATCCAGATAGTAAACCTTGGAGGAGATGAATAAGAGATCTTGAAGAAAGTGTGGTACGAGTTTTAGAATCTAGTTCGTTGTATTTTTAGAGATATGACCTCAATAAGTCAAGGATTCTGAATTATCCTGAAATCAACTTTAAATATGTCAGTTTGGAATTTTCCCTATAAATTTTGTTCTAGGAAGCTTCATATAGAGACCCTTGGAGGAGATTGAACATAGATATTGAATAACCTGTGGTATGAGTTTCAGATGTTGTTTCGATGTTTTTTTGGACATATATCTCAGACTGTTAGGGTTTCTAAATGATCATAAAATCAGCTTCAAAGAGATCATGTTGACATTTTCTCTGTAAATTTTTATATATGATGCTTCATATAGTGAATCTTGGAGGATATTAAGTAGATATCTTAAAGTACTTTGGGTACAAGTTTCAAACACTAGTTTTCTATAGTTTTGGAGACATGTCCTCTGTAAGTAATGGTTTTTGTATAGTATAAAGTAGATCAAATGCAAATTATAAAGGAAATTAGAGAAAGATAATGAAGCAGATCATTTACAAATTATGAAACAAATCAAAGGCATATTATGAGATGATATGAGGTTGATTATGTAGAAGATTGAAGTTGATTATGAAGTTATCTTTGAGGTGAATATGTCAATAGTCTTGTATGTGTTTCTTCAATAGGTTGGTGCCTACATATTACTAAGTTGGTGCTCATTTGACGAGATTGGTGTCTCCATTAGTTTGGTGCCTACATATTATAGAGTTGGTGCTCATTAGAGATGATCTATGTCTCTAGTAGGTTGGTTTGATGATTTGGTGGTCATTTGAGAGGATTAGTGTCTCTAGTAGGTTGGTTCCTACAAACAATGTAATAGTAGGTTGGTGCCTACATGAAATTATGAAGATAATATTTTTGTGGTTTTCTCTCGAAAAGGTTTTCACGTTAAATTTTGTGTGTTGTGATTTGAGTTTATGTGTATTTTTTGTTTTGAAGTAAATGAATGATTGATGAATGGTTAAAATAAGAAAAACTAGCTTATATTGAGTCACCCCCCCCTTAGTGTAACCATAAGTCCAAAATGTTACTCTTTGTAAAGATGGAATATGGAACGTTGAGATTGTGTGTTGACTTCAAATAGTTAAATAAATTCATTGTGAAGAACAAATATCATTTTCCCAGAATTGATGACTTGATTGATCAGCTAAAAGGAGCAAGGATTTACTCTAAGATAGATTTGAGATAAGGTTATCATCAGATGAATAAATGATGAAGATGTCAACAAAACACCTTTTCGAACATGATATGGTCATTATGAGTTTGTAATACTTCCATTTGGATTATCAAATGCACCCACTACTTTTATGTGCTTAATGGATGGCATATTCAACCAGTATTTGGATATGTTTGTTAATGTATTCTTAGATGACATTCTTATTTATTCAAACTCAGTGGGGGGGCATGAGGAGCATTTTATATTGGTATTACAAGTGTTAAGAGTGAATAAACCATATGCTAAATCAAATAAATGCTCATTTTACATAATCATATTCAATACTCGGGACATATCATATATGAGGAAGGGGTAGTCGTAGACTCAAGGAATATTGAAGCTATCATGGGAGGGAACATTGTTGGACTAATCGCCTCCTCAGTTCCTAACTCTGGCGATTGTGGCAGAGATTAACACCTGTAGTTTTTGGTATAACGACAATTGTGAGTCCAACAAATGGTATCATAGAAATAGGTCAAGGGTTCAAAACTCACCCAGCTCGCATTGGGGGGGATATTGTTGGACATTGGGTTCATCACTCCGCATGAGTTTCATGGCATGAATTAATCACCTCCTGAGACCCTAAATCTGGCAATTGTGGAGGAGATTAACACCTGCATATTTTGTTCTAACGACAATCATGATTCCAACACATAAACCCCAAAATGTATCTGAGATAAGATCATTTATGGAATTGAACATATATTACAAAAGATTCATCGAAGGATTCTCAAAATTTTCACATCCAATTACCTTATTATAGAAGAAAGGTGTCAACTTTGGATGGACATCACAGTGGGAAGAAAGTTTTCAGAAGCTAAAGGGATTGCTCACCAGTCCACCAATTCTGAAAATTGTTGATCCAAATGAAGATTGGCGGTATGTATAGATACTTGAAAATAAGGAATTGGTGGCATACTTATGCAAAAAGGGAACATTGTATGTTATGAATCCAGGAAGTTGAAATAACATGAGAAAACAATATTTCTTGCATTATTTAGAGTTGGTTGCTACAGTGCATGCCTTAAAAATGTGGAGACATCATCTCATGAGTAGAAAACTTATTGTTAAGAATAGATTACATTGGACTGAAATATTTATTTGAGAAACATACTTTAAATGCTAGACAATCTAGATGGATGGAATTTCTATGTGAGTTTGATTTAGAAATCAAACATACTAAATGTAAAGAGAGCAAGGTTGTATATGCACTCAACATAAGAGTACATGTGATGCATGCTACAACCATTAGCATGTGCAAATCAAAGTTAAAAGCCAAAATTATTGAAGTCTTATTTCATATTAGCATTATCTACAAGTAAAAGAAGGACTACAACAAGAAAATGTAACATAAATTTTAAGTATATAGGTTGGAAAATGATGAGATTCTTATGAATATTAATAGAATTTACATTTCTAATTATGTTGAAATGAGGAGTGTTAGATTTTTATCATTTAAGCAATATTATCTTAGGATCTTATCTGAGAGAATAACATGCACAACAATCAATCACAAGAGACAATGGACACAAAGATTTTCCTCGGGGAAATCATAAAGGAGAAAACCCGGCAACTTCCTCAGAGATAGAATAAGCACCAATGGCAACAGTAAAACCCAAAGACAGTAAGATGATATCCAACAGTTGTTCTCTCTCTTATCCCAACTCCTTCTCTCTCACTTCTGCGCTACAATTGAGTGTGAGTGACTTTGTGATAAATAGAGAGCCTCACTCTCTATCTATACTAGTTCCTAACTTGAAAATAACTTACCAGGGCCGAATTCTCTAGGAGAGTCTAATAACCCTAGTTCCCCGAAACTGTGGGGACTTTGACCCTTGATCAACTAGGAGGGTTAACCTCTATGAATTTACATGACTTGTTCACATTAATGATTCTCCCTATAGAAACATCAGGGATCAATAAAATACACTATATGAAATATACAAGAGAATACATTTCGAAGTTACAAATACATCAACACTCCCTCTTAACTAGGAAGGTATTCTCTTGACACAATATGCCAGGACAAGTCTTCTTCTCTAGATCATCATCAAATTTGGCTCATCACTGGATCATCATCAAAACTGAATCGTCATCAAAACTGGATCATCACTGGATCATCATCAAAACTGGATCATCATCAAAGCTGGATCATCACAGGATCATCATCAAAACTAGATCATCATCAAAGCTGGATCATCATCATCATCATTGCTTCCTCTATTTCGATCAAATGGTGTTATCTCTCAATGCTACTCGTCACAAGAAGTTCTACAAAGCCAACCCTTTTTCATGCTGGTTGTAGGCCTAGACTCCATGTAGGTATTCATCTTCTTCAACACTTATATCTGACCATGGGAGGAACACATCCAACATCCATGTCAGACAGGCCCGCCCAACACTTACATCTGACCATGGGAGGAACACATCCAGCATCCATGTCAGAAAGGCACACCCAACACTCACATCTAACCATGGGAGGAACACATCCTGCATCCATGTCAGAAAGGCCCAGCACTCACATCTGACCATGGGAGGAACCAATCCTGCGTTCATGTCAGAAAGTCTCTGCACTTACATCTGACCATGAGAGGAACACATCCAACATTCATGTCAGAAGGGATCTGCACTTACATATGACCATGAGAGGAACACATCCAAAATTCATGTCAAAAGGTCTCTGCACTTACATCTGACCATGAGAGGAACACATCCAGATTTCATGTTAGAAAGGCTCTGCACTTACATCTAACCATGGGAGGAATCAATCCTACATCCATGTCAGAAGGGCTCACAGACTCATCACTTCCCTTTGGAGGGAACCTCGATCTGGCGAACACCAAGCTTCTCACTGAAGTACTCAAACTTCACTCTGGCTAATGGATTGGTCAACACATCAGCTATCTGTTCATCTGTCACAACGTACTGAAGCTTCACGACTCCTCTCTGCACCATATCCCTGATATAGTGATATTTGATCTCGATATGCTTTGACTTATCATGCAACACAGGGTTCTTCGACAACTTCACACAACTCTGGTTGTCGTAATATATACAAGTATCATCCAACTAGAGATCAAACAAATCAGATAGTAGCTTCCTTAGCCACACTGACTGACAACTAGCCGAACAGGCTGCGACATACTCTTCTTCGACTGTACTTAGTGCCACGCATGATTTCTTACTGATAAACCAAGATATCACACCTGAGCCCATACTGAAGCAACACCTTGAAGTGCTCTTCCTATCAATGGAACTACCTGCCCAATTTGAATCAACATAACCCTCCAGGTTAATCTTTTGATTCGCCTCATACTTGAGCCCATAATCAACTGTACCCTTTAGGTACCTCAGAATATGCTCTACAGCAATCAGGTGAACATGTCTTAGATTCGTCAGGAACTGGCTCAATGTGTTCACAACAAAGCAAATATCTGGTCTTATATTCGTCAGGTACATCAAGGACCCAATCATCTGACGATACATCATAGCATCAATCGACTCTGATGAAGCATCACTCAATAGCTTTAGGTTCAATGCCATAGGTGTGGCCATGGCCTTGCAGTCCATCATCCAGAACCTCTTCAGTATCTCTACTGCATACTTCCCTTGTCCCAGGGAGATTCCATCTGTATTCTGCCACTCCTCCATGCCTAGAAGGTAGTGCATCATACCCAAATCCTTCATCTCGAACTCGGTAGCAAGCTTCCTCTTTGTATCATCAATTAGCCCATCTACACCTGCTACAAACATGTCATTTAGATACAGTAGGAGCATCACTGGGTTCCCTTCTTCAACCTTGTAGTAAAGGTTGGAATCTGCTTTACTCTTGGTAAAGCCCAAAATGGATAGGAAGCTGTCAATTCTACTGTACCATGTCTTGGGTTCCTGTTTCAAATCGTACAGGCCTTTATTCAAATTACACACATGATTTTCCCTGTCATGTGTCTCAAAACCGAGTGGCTGCTACATATGCACTTCCTCTTTTACTACACCATTCAAGAAAGAAGTCTTGACATCCATCTGGTGTATCTTCCATTTCATTACTGTATCCAGAGCAAGTATTGATCTGATGGAAGTGTATCTGGATACAAGTTCAAAAGTCTCTTCATAATCTATTCCTTCTTTCTGGGAGAAGCCACGAGCCACAAATCTTACTTTATATTTCTCCATGCTCCATCTGTAGCATGCTTGATCTTGTAGATCCACTTGGAAGTTGCAACAGACTTCCCCTCTGGTCTTGGGACAACATCCCAGACATCATTCTTCATGATCGACTGGTACTCCTTGATCATAGCATCCTTCCATTCTTTCTTTTCTGTAGCTTCCTCATAGTTGGAAGGTTCTTTATCAATGATGTCACATAATAGGGCTACATAAATGGAGTAGGACCTAGTTCTTTTCCTCTCTCTGTGTATTTCTTCTAGATCCCCATATCTTTCTGTACCTTGGATAGCCTCTTGTAACCATGCAGGTTTCCTCTTATGAGGGTTCTTCTCTTGGGGTGCATCTACAGGTTCCTAGGGTTCTTCTATTTCTCGATCTTCTTCTTGATTTGCATCGTTCATAGTTGTATCTTGAATCCTGGGTACTTCTATTTCTTCAGGGTCTTCAGCAAGTATTTTTTCTGGATTTGTTGTAAGTTGAGTCTTCATCAAATGTTACATCTCTACTGATGTCAATATTGTTGAATCCTAGGAAGTATATCCTGTAAGCCTTCGAGATTTCATTATATCTCATGAATATACCCTTCTTTCCTGGAGGATATAACTTTGTCCTCTTTTCTTTCGGAATGTTTATGTACACTGGACAACCAAATATTATGAGGTGACTGACTTATGGTTTCTTGCCGGAGAAGACTTCTTCAAGTGTCTTGTTCTCAAGTACTCTATGTGGAGTACGGTTCTGTACATACACAACTGTTCTATCAGCTTCTGCTCATAGATGCATTGGAAGATCTTGATCATGAAGCATTTCCCTTGCACCTTCCATAGTCGTTCTATTCTTCCTTTCTGCAACCCCATTCTGTTGTGGATTATATGGAGTGGTCAACTCCCTCTTAATCCCTAAATATCTGCATAACCCTTTGAATTCATTTGATGTGAATTCTCCTTCGTTGTCTGATCGAAAGGTTTTGATCTTCTTTTCTGTGTGGTTCTCGATCAATGCTTTGAATTATTTGAACTTGCTGAATACTTCATATTTGTTCTTCAAGAAGTATATCCATGTCTTCCTAGAAAAATAATCAATGAAAGAAACATAGTATAGATACCCACTCAATGAACTAGATGACATCATACCGCATACATCAGAGTGGATGATTTCCAAGATTACTTTTTCCTTGCTCTCACTACTTGGAAATGTCTTCTTTGTGTTCTTTCCTTTCACACATCCTTTGCAGACACCATCATGTTTTGTCTGTATTTTTGGAAGTCCTTCAACAAATTTTCTTGTAAGTGGTAGTGCTCTATAGTGCACATGTGCAAGCCTTCTATGCCAAAGTTCACTTGGATCTACTGAGTCATGGACCAATGCTTGTTCTGGTTGGTCCTTTAGCTTGTATAATCCTCCCTCTTGCTCTCCAATCACAATTGCATCATCTATAGTATTTCCCTTTGGCCACATAAGGACTTTTCCATCTACAAATGCAACCCTCATGCCTTTTTTAGCCAATGCAGATATGGAGAGGAGAATCTTCTTTAGTCCTGGTACAAACAAGACATCCTTCATCTTCATAGAATTTCCAGAGTCTAGCTTATAGGAGGATTCACCACTACCTTTTATTGGATACTGGTAGTCATCCCTAAGTTTCACCTTGTGAGGTGACTCATGTTCGGACAGTTTTACAAAAGATTCCTTGAATCCCGTTGTGTGCTTGGAAGTCACTTTCAATAAGCCAATATTTGCTTCTGTGTGTGACAGTTCCCGTGAGAGCAGAGATCAGAACATATTCTTCATCACTTGAAGAATCTTCACTTTCTTGTTTGAATTTCTTCCTGGGAGGATCATCATCCTCTGCAGTGTGAGCATGATGTCTTCTTTTGTAGTTCTTCTTCTTTTGAGAGCCATTCTTATTTTTAGGACAATTTATAGCAAAGTGTCCTCTCTCATCACATGTCTAGCATCTGAGTCTGGATAGATCGTTGCTTGATCTTCTAGGGTTATCTCTTTGGTGAGAATGCTTACCTTGGTGATGATGATTGTCCCTTCTGCTTTTCTTAGAGTGTACTGTGAGAGATTGATCTTCATTTCCCATCTTTTCTTCTCAAGCTACTATTTGAGATTCTTCTTGTCAGCATTCTTCCCACAACCTACTAAACTTGATTAACTTCTTTCTGGCACAGATCCCTTGGATGAAAGAATCCCATGACCTAGGGATACCATTCAAGGTGGTCATCACAATTTCTGCATTCTCTACTTCTTCAAGTTGTTCCTTGATTTGAGAGACCCTTGTAAAGTATGGCTGTATGGTCTCTTCATTCTAGATCTTTACATTCTTCAACTGGTCCCTCAAAGTCATCTTTCGATTTATGTTCTTTCCTTCAAACAACTTGGTCAAGGCTTCAAACATATCTTTTGGTGTCTTTAAAGAGGACACCTATGGTATGAGGTGATCCATGACCGATTGCCTTTTTTGCAAGGCCTTAGCCTCATCTCCCTCTAGAACTGGAACCTCTTCACTGATGTAAGAGTCCAACACATTTTCTTCCAGGACTAGGGAGATTCCATACTTCCATGCTCGGAAGTTGCCAGCTCCCTCAAGCTTTTCATCAAGATTGGTGAGATGAGAAATCTTAACAGAGAAACTCAAGTGGAAATACAAAAGATTTAGAACTTACCAATTTGAGAAGCTAAAAATTGGATCTGGAGCTGATCCTCTATAGTGGTGGTTTTCTGGTTCTAGGGAAAATTAGGGTTCGACTTTCCAGGAGTTCTACCCAATGAAAAACCTCGATTTTTGTCTCTAAACTTCGATTTTGAGGAGGAGAGAAATTGTAGCCTGAGCTCACTCAAAAGTTCCTCTTCAGTGGAAATCCCTAATTTCCTGAATGCAGTGGTAGGTCAAAAAATGAAAGTGCTCAGAATCAGATTCTGCTTCAACAGAAACATGTGCCCTTCAATGGAGAGTCAACCTAGCCTCCTTTTGTTGATGGATTGTGGAGAGAGACCCAAAAAGTAAGAAACCCTAGCTTCCGCAGCTACACAGTGTCTTCTTCTCAGGTTATCTCTGATACCATGTTATATTTTTATCATTTAAGCAATATTATCTTAGGATCTTATCTAAGAGAATAACATGCACGACAATCAATCACAAGAGACAATGGACACAAATATTTTCCTCGGGGAAACCATAAAAGATAAAACCCCGCAACTTCCTCAGAGATAGAATAAGCACCAATGGCAACAGTAAAACCCAAAGACAGTAAGATGATCTCCAACAGTTGTTCTCTCTCTTATCCCAGCTCCTTCTCTCTCACTCCTGAGCTACAACTGAGTGTGAGTGACTGTGTGATAATAGAGAGCCTCACTCTCTATTTATACTAGTTCCCGGATTTACAATAACTTACCAGGGCCGATTTCTCTAGGAGAGTATAATAACCCTAGTGCCCTGAAACTATGGGGACTTTGACCCCTGATCAACTAGGAGGGTTAACTTCTATGACTTTACATGACTTTTTTACATTAATGATTATCCCGATAGGAACATCGGGGATCAATGAAATACAATATATGAAAGATACAAGTGAATACATTCCGAAGTTACAAATACATCAACAAGGAGCCAGTAATGGATGTGATACACAAAGTTACATATGCAAGACATCCCATATATCAAAAGAATATTACAACAGTAAGAAGTAAATACTTTTGGTCAGAAATAAATAAATGCATTGTTGAATATTTAGCAAGATGCATATAGTTTCAAAAAGTAAGGGTTGAGCATGGACATCTAACAAGATGGTTTCATCCATTATTAGTACTAGAGTGGAAATGAGATGTGGTGACAATTGATTTCATGACCAAATTGCGCAGGACATCAAGACAACATGATTCAATCTTGGTAGTGGTTGACAGGTTGACCAAGGATACTCACTTTATTCCAATCAAGTCAACCCATAAGAAAACTAACATAACAAAAATTTGCATGAAAGAAATTGAAATATTACATGGAATACCCAAGGTAATTGTGTTAGAACAATCAACCCATAGTTACCCATATTTGACATTAATTAAATCATTTTTGTCTTATTCCTAGAATCCTAGATTCCCTCTCTATGCTAGTTGACTTCTACATGTTCCTAGAAGTCAATACTTGCTAAATTGGGTCATGGAGCACTTTGGAATCATCCTGGAAACATATTTAGCATGTCTGCTTTATTCCTAGTTCCTTAAAGCACATATCTTCTTTTTCTGAAAGCTGCCTTGCTTTACATCTGTTTTAAAGCATAAAGGAAAATCTAGTCTAGGGGAACTTGCCTTGTTTTTTTACCACATCATCCTCATTCCTTTTCTCCATACAAAATCATGAATGAGTTGTCTTTCCACCACATGTTAGCTTTCCCACTTGCTTTAGCTAATTCATGGGGATCTTCATGGATTTGGAAAGTCCTTTTTGCACCTATGGGGGATATGACTTGTTTTAGTAAGCCTGCTTTATGACCAATTCGAATAGCAACCTAGTGCTTTTGAATCTCCCATGTAATTATATATTTGAGCAGCCTATTACTTCATATGGTTGGATAATGTACATTTATTCAATACAAGATTAAGTTATGCTCCAATTTCAGTCTCCTTTTGTGTGAATTTTGCATGTTTTATTAGCAATGTTGTGAGTGTAATTGATCTATATCTTGGGTTCAATTTCCACATGGTATCAGAGCCTTTGTGGATCAATTTCTCTAATTCCAAATTGTTATTGTAGGTTCGACATCACTGACTAGGAGCGCATTCTGCTGACTGAAGGGCACAGGAGCTAAGATATGGACCAATCTCAAAGGATCATCTTGACTCCATTCAATTTCTTCGAATGAAAAGCTAAGATGAGGATATTGTTGAGAGATAAATCTATCTACAATGTTACCATGGCTATTTAGGCAGAGCCCAATGCAGCTATAGAGAAAATCAAATGGCACAACAGGAGGAATGAGGCCTATGGTCTTTTGTGTCTGAGTATTTCAAGAGACCTCCTCTTTCATCTTGATTCATTGACATCTCCTAATGAGGTGTGGGAGAATATTGAATATATTTTTGGAAATATAGATGAGAAGAGAGGACGTTAAATCGAGAATGAATTGATCTCCTTGAATTCCAGTAGCTTCGATTAATTGCAACTCTATTTTACCGAGTTTAAGGCCCCTGTTTTGCAATTAAAACAATGTGGGATTGAAAAGAAGGTGGATCAACTAGATTTTACCATTCTCTAAAATCTTGGTCCTGACTATTCAGTGTTTGTTTTGACCTTATATGCCACTAAATTAACAGCTCGAACCTGGAATATGCCTAAGCTTGTTGAATTCATGGAATCTCTCACTTAGGAGAAAGATAAATTGGTGATGATGGGCACCATGAAACCTTCCAAAGACCAAGATTTGGTTGCTAGAGATTCAAAGGTGGATTCAAAAAGCAAGAAAAAATCTAAAAATCCACCTGAGCAAAAGAGAGACAAGGAAAAGTCTCAAGAGGAGTCCTCAGGCTCCAAGAAGAACCCCCAGAAGAAGAATAACAAAAGAGAAATGAGCAAGTGCACATACTACAGTAAGGGATATCATCCTGAGAGCTCTTGTATAGAAAAGCAGATAGACATGTTGACCCAATTCCTGGAGAAGAACAACATCTCCCTTCCTGATTGCTCAAAGAAGAGGGAAGGAGGATCAAATTCAGAAGACAAGGAGAGAGTACATGCCTTGGTTGCTGGCACCTCAAGCTAACCTAGTTTCATCATTGATTCTGGAGCTTCCAGACATATTGTTTTGACAAAAGAGATATTCTCTTCTCTTGACATGTCGAAAGGTCCACCAATATATTTGGGAGATAACTCTCTGACCGACAGTATGTGAAAGGGTCGGATTGGTCTTGACCATGGTAATTCCAATAATGTGTTGTATGTTCCAGGTTTTGCCTCTAATCTCTTGTCATTGTATTAGATGACTCACACTGGGTCTCCAAAGAAAGTCATATTCTCCCCCAATGAATTTGAAATCACTGAGATTTTGAAGAGTAAAGTCATAGCAAAAGGTGTTGTTGATCACACTTCAAAGGTATACAAGTTTTCCCATTTTCTACCCTACTCAAACCCCTCTGTTCTTCTTACTCATGCTAATGAAGCAAGCAAGCTTTGGCATGGAATATTTGGCCATCTTAACTACAAGTATATTTCTGATTTGAGTGAAAAAGACACGGTCATAGGGTTACCAAAGATCAAGTTTTCTAACGGAGTCTGTCAAGATTGCATCCTAGGAAAACACCCAGAGCACAAGTATGAGAGAGCTAGTCATGAGAGAACCTCTGCACCTCTTGAATTGATCCACAAAGAAATTTATATTCCATTCCCTCATATGTCCATGAGTCAATTCAAATATGCACTCACCTTTGTTATAGCCCAAAATGACACATCTCTGCCTGTGACCACTTTCCCATGATTTCGTCGCATGTCGGCACTTCATGAAAGTCACTAAAAAAACACCTATCTTGGAGGACCCATATCTTGAGTTCTGTAACTCCGTTTGACCTCATTTCTACACCGTTTGAAAGGTATTTCAGTTAGATAAAACTTTCCATAAGACACCAAAGTCTGAAAATTCCCAAAAATACCTTCAAAATGCGTTTTTTGTGTATTCATGACTCTCCTTATGTGCAACTCGCGACTCTTGTGTTTTACAACTCGCGAATGCATATATTCGCGGGTTGCTCTTGTGGAAACTCGCGGATCATTCGCGAGTTGTCCTCCTTCATAGTCGCGAATATGTATCTTAACATTAAAACATAAAAACACGCCTTTTGAGTTAGTTTGGGTAGTTTTCCAACTGACTTCTTCAGTTGTAACTACTTTGGCTTCGCCCCTAACTCTTCTTTAGCATATAAATAGAGGTAGGGAGGTCCATGCGAGGGGACTTGGATTTTATGCATTGTTATGCTGGAGGAATCGGGACTCTCTTTGCCTACACCTTTGCCCTGGAGGTCTTCCCTTAGTGTTGCAGAGCTTGGAGGCTGAGTTCTTTGGAGAAGAGAAGCAGCAGAACCAGATCAAGGTTTCATGAGGTGCCAAACTGGAAGAGAAGGTATACTTGTACTTGTTTTCAAGATTAATAAAGATGTGATGTCCTTCTTCTTCCCAAATCATTGTTCAATGTGTGATTGAATCTCTATTTATGATCATATTATAATGTTATTCAGATCATTGTTTCATATTCATTTGATTATCATTGTCTTATATGTGGTCATAATGGCTTGAGGAAGGTATAACTTGTTTTGCAGGTCTCTTGGAGCGAGAGGAGCAAGAAGAGGATTGAAGAGAAAGCTTGGACCAGCCTTCAGTTAGTCAGGTGTGGATCTTTCTCATCTATGAATCTTGTTTATATATACTTGCTGAACATTGTGCATCTCTCTTTCAACCCCAGTACGTTGATGGCCTCTTAAACCCTAGCCATATGATACTTTCCTTTACAACAGAACTGGCGACTCCACTAGGGAGAGCCTTGTCTGTTTGGGGTTTCTCTTGATTTCTTTCAGTCTTTTACATTGTTTCAGGTCCTTCTTTCCACTTAGGAACACTTTATAAATCTGATAGCACACTTCCCCTGCCTTCTTAAGGTGGTTTTTGACCTTTTTAGGAATTTTTCCACCCATTCGCGAGTTGCTCTTCTGAACAGTCGCGAATACTTGCTTGCATTCAAGGATTTCTATACTGAACAGTCGCGAGTCATTCGCGGGTTGCACTTATAGACAGTCGCGAATGCCCCTTTAAACAATGTTTTTTCCTCTTTTGTGATTTTTCTTCTGTTTGAAGGTGTTTTGGGTAGGTCTTTTAGGGTCCTCTGCAGGTGCATGACTCTAGGGAGTTAGTGTCATCCTTTTTGCTTGTTCTCTATCTATGTTGGTGTTGATTTCCTTCTTGTTTTGTTGGTTAACTTCACCTTGCCAAAATAGTAGACTTGTCTTTTATACAAGCCTTCCTTTCCAAGTAGGGTTTATACTGACTTTAGAGCACTCTAGAGTTTGTTTGGTGGTTGTTTAGCAGAGTTCCTTTTGCTTTGTTCTTATTATCTGCAAGCTTTTAGTTTGAAGGTAGTTTTTCTTTTCCATTTATAAAAGAAAATTAAAAAGAACTTGTTTTTGTTGATTTCCCCCTTACCTCTTTCTTTGGCTTGACCTTGTTGGACAAGGTACCGAGCAGCCTTTGTTTGTAGGTTTAGATTGATGCTTGGGACTTCTTGACCTTTGTTTATGTCAGTCTTTTTGCTCAGTCTTTTCATTCCAAAGTTGTTGGCTTGTTTGCCTTTGTAAGCCTTCTTTTCAAGTGAGGTTGATATCTAACTTTAGGGAGACCTAGAGTTTGTTTGTGGGGAGTAGAGTAGTTGTCTATTTGCTTTGCTTACAGTACTTGTTTGCATTAGTTCATAGGCTGATTTTTTCTTTTGCAGTTATAAAAGAAAAATACAAAAACATATGTTTGCTTTATGTGCATGTAGATTAGGTTGTTAGTCTAGATTGCATAGCATATCATTGTTTTTGAAAAAATATAAAAAGATTTGATCTTTTTTGGCTTTCAAGTTTTCTATTTGAAAATATAAAGAGAATAGTTTTTGCTTTTTTCATTTCATATCTCTTTGCTTAGTCATTTCGTTTCAGCTTTGAGTCAAAACACCACCAGTTTACCATTCCATTTCCTCTTGAGTAAGAAACAACCCTTTAAAATGAACGTATAATTTAAAATTTACTAGTAAATTTTGTTTTTTAGGGGCCTTTCACCTACTAGCTTAGGCTAGACTTGTGGGCTAGGAAGTGTAAACTTCCCACAAGTTATAAAACTCAGACGTAGTGGACCTTTCACTAGGTAAATCCTTGACTTTATCACTGTATCTGGGAAGCTCCTCTCAAACGGGAGTTAAGCACGAGGCCGCGTGGAGGCTTGGACAGAGGAGATAACCCTCCGAATCCTTGTCAAAGCATAACTTAGGACTTTTACGCATCTGGGGATTTTGTCCTAGACAGAGTTTCGGGCTCAGCTACCCTGCCCATGCGTACGAGCCTGGCTTGCGACTGTCCCCCCAGACTGTTGGTATTGCCAAGGTAGCCTTTAGTCTCTTGACATCTAGGGTTCATACACAGGTAAACCTGAAGGTTATTTCTGGTTGACCTTGGACGGGCTTGGAAGGTAACCCTTGTGGAAAGTGCAGGAGGGTGGTGGGTGATTCCTCCGCTTGTGCCTGAGAACCACCTCAAGGATGCTAAGTAACTGTCTATCAGCTTTCTTCTGGAAAGTACATCTTATACCTGTTTGTCTGTTTGAGCTTTAGGAATTTTTTAGTGAGTGCTGTGTGGTTTGTCTGTACTTAGTGGGCCTTTAGGTGTTTGCTTTGTAATTTTGGTTGACTATCAACCTCAGACTTTGTATCTTGTTTTGAAACTATGGCTAGCACCCCTTTGAACACCAACCAAGAGATCCCCATGATGGGAGCTCCTTGTCCTATTCCTCTCACAGGGAATGTTGGTGTTCCCTTGATGGCAACCCTGAATCTTCCGGGATTCACCCTAGGGCTACCGGTGTGGTTGTTTTCCACTCCAACTGTCCTGAATGCTCCTGATGCTTCTCAAGTAAGCACCTTATATCAAGGGCATCAAAACATTGTCTCCCCTTCACCTGTAGTTAGTTCTCCTCCTCCTTCTACCTCATGCGGTGAAAGTACTGATACTAGTAACCGGCAGTCTAAAAGGAGTAAAAGAAGGAGGAATAGGAAGAAAACACATAAGCAAGGGGGCACCCGTTCAACCTCTGCAAGTCAAGTTGAACCTCACTACCCAGCCTCGGTTGTTCAGGCTGGGGGCACCCATCCAACCTCTGCAGGTCATGTTGGATCTAGTCACTCAACCTCTGGTGTTCACGTTGAGTGCACCCGTTCAACCTCTGGTTTTCAAGTTGAACCTTCCTATCCAACCTCTGTTGTTCATGTTGGAGCTATCCATCCAGCCTTTGGTGATCACGCTGGTGGGATCCTTCCAACCTTTCCAGGTCATGTCAGATCCAGTCACTCAACCTCTGGTGTTCACGTTGAGTGCACCCATTCAACCTCTGGTTTTCAAGTTGAACCTTCCTATCCAACCTCTGTTGTTCATGTTGGAGCTATCCATCCAGCCTCTGGTGATCAAGCTGGTGGGATCCTTCCAACCTTTTCAGGTCATGTCGGATCCGGTCACTCAGCCTCTGGTGTTCACGTTGAGTGCACTCGTTCAACCTCTGGTGTTCAAGTTGAACCTCCCCATCGAACATCTGTTGTTCACGTTGGATCCGTTCACCCAGCCTCTGTTGCTCATGCTGGGGGAACACACTCAACTGCTGCAAAGCATGTTGATCCTAACCATTCAACCTCTGTTGTTCATGTTAATGGTGCCCGTCCAACCTCTACAAGTCATGTTGGACCCAGTCTCTCAGCCTCTGTACTTCACGCTGGAGACAATTCGTCAACCACTGCGAGTCATGTTGACACTGTTGACAAGTCTACCCGTTCAAAACACAAGCTCAAGTTTCCTTGTAATCTTTGTGAGGGAGACCACCTTACTTATAAATGCCCTTCTATTGCGGAGGTGCGAAGAGTTTGGATTCATGGTCATCCCGTTTTTGAACATTATGGAGTCTCTCAACAACCAGCCTCTCTTAGTGAGGTTGGACCCAGTCACCCAGCCTCTGTTGTTCACGCTGGGGGCAAAATCTCATCCTCTGCAGGTCATGTTGAGAGCAAACTGTCAGCCACTGCTAGTCATGCTGATATCGTTGAGAAAATTGGTCGTTCGAAGCATCATCTTAAGTTCCCTTGTGTGCTATGCAAGGGAGATAATCTTACTCATCTGTGCCCTGCTATCCCAGAGGTGCGAAGAGTGTGGTCCAAGACTCATGGATTTCTTTCTTCTGAACACCCTATAGTTTCTCAACATCCTACTCAACCTTTGGTTGATCAAGTGGTCGAACAAATCTCAGATTTGGTCGATCCCACTCTTCTTTCGGAGAGTGCTCCTCATGTGATTGAACCAATCTCATCTTTGGTCAATCCCACTCTCCCTTCAGAGAGTGACTTTCACCAGGCGGTTGAATCGATCCCAGTATCGATCAATCCCACTCTTCCTTTGGAGAGTGAAGTGTCTACTAGTCACATTTTCTTCACTGCCAGTTCAGATCTTACTGAACAAGGGGGCACTGAACTTGTTTCGGATCAACCCCCACCAAGCCCTCGGATTGCTTCCTTTGATTGGGATAGCCTAGTTGAGCCGCGCCTTCCTTCCCATGCACCTTTCCAGATAAAGGTAAAAGTTGAACCTTACACGATTGCTCGTTGTATTGTTGATGAAGGAGCCTCAGTTAGTATTTTGTCTGCTCGTGCTTGGCGAGGCATGTGATCTCCCAGCCTTGTGTCGACTGCTAGTCAGTTACTGGCGTTTGATAGAAGAACTTGTGTAGCCTTGGGAATTCTTGCTCAAACACTTGTTACTTTGGGTGGGAAGACCGTCTTAGTTGACTTCATGGTGATAGAAGACCCCTTGGACTTCAATATGCTCCTTGGATGTGATTATGTCTATGCCATGCAAGCTGTGGTGTCAACATTCTTTCGTGTGATGTACTTTAATCATGGTGAAGAAATTGTCACTATCGATCAGTTGGATTTTATTGATCCGTCTCCTGACCCAACTCGAGACCAAGTTTTTCCTTTATTGATTCCCAGTGTTTCTGTAGACACCACCCTACCACAGGTGAACTATGTGGCTTCTTGTCATTTGTGTTCAATTGCTACTAAGAGGCAGCCTCTGTTTTCATGCTTACCTTCTCGGGACTTGGTCCCAGTAGTTGATCGGGTGAGTCATCCTATACAGATTGTAGAGCCTTCTCTCCACTCTGTCCATCCATTTGAAAGTTCAGATATGTGTCTTATCTCGGATGATTTCCACCCTTCGGATGAAGTCTTCCTGGAGTCTTTGATACAGTCTGACCTTCTTTTTCAGTTGTGATTAAGTCTAACCCTGATTTGCTTAGTAAGCCTTCCTTTTTTCTTATGTTGGTTTTTGTTGAGTCTTTTGATTCTTCTTTTGAAAAGCAAGTCAGTGATCCTGATGAGTTTGATTTTTTCTTATGAATTTCTCAGCTCCTGTGATATTGAGTTTGTTCCTGTAGACTCTATCTTCCTTGTTGATTTTCGCTTCTCTTCTGAGGTTGATCTTATTGATTATAAACCCTCGAGCCTTGGTCCTATAGAATCTTCTTCGGTTGATTCTGCCTTGACTTTTCCTTTTGTAGAAGTTAGCAAAGTCACAAGTGTTTCTGCCAAAGTGACCCGCATCGGATCGTTTCTTCTGAATATGATCCTGATGTTGTTGTTTCTTGGAGACAGGATTTTTAGTTGGATTCACAACTGTTTACTGGCCTCACATTGTTGTTCAAGTCGTAATTGCATTTGCATGTGCCTTGCTCACGCTTTTGAGCCTGATGCCGGCTTCCACGCTTTTAGCTCGTTGTATAAGCCCTCATCTTTGTTCTCATCATCGCTAAGCCTTGTATCATTTTGCCTTTGCAACTTGACACCCCTTACCTTGAGGAGACGTTCCCCGAGTGTCCTTATCTTGCTCACTTTTCTTGCATTATGCATAGGTCTGTTCCTTGCGCTTGTAACTAGTTTCGCCTGCCTATGACACTCGTCTCCTCGCATTTAGAGCATTCTTTCTGCTCTCCTTCGAGCTCGTTAAAAACAGTAAGGAGGCCGCGAGTTGACTTTTTCGGACTCGTTAAAACTTCATGGGAAAGATTATGAGTTTCTTTAGGCCCAAGTCTGACTCCTCAAAATAGACTTGACTGCCGAGTAAACTTGTCTATTCAGGCTCGTTAAGAATATGTGAATGGGCATCCACATTGGTGGTAGGTTATCTCTTTCTCGGACCATGTGGAATAATACGAGAAAGGATCCCTCTCTTTTCTACTGAATTGAGAAGAGTATTCTCAGGCATAGGTTTATCTCTTTTCCGAACCTGAGGGACTAAACTTACGGAAAAGGAACCCCCGGCATGAGCTTAGTTTTCTTTTTTTCGTGCTCTGGACCAAAACATGAAAAAGATTCCGAGTGTACTTTATGTCTTTGTCATGCTCGTTAAACCCTAAAGAACAAAGCATCGAGTTTATTGTTGTAAGCTCCATTTCTCGTAATCAAATGGATCTTTTTGAGTGATCTTGCCTTCCTTCACACTCGTAAAACTCAGGCTATATGCTGCTTTTGAAGGAGCGTTGGGTAGGTGGTAATTTAACCTTTTTCGGACCTTCCTGACTAAATATGAAAAAGGTGCGCCTTTTCTTTTTCGGAAGTTAAGAGAGTTCTTCTTTGGTTTGTTTTATACTTTTTCGGCCTCAGGAGACTAAATTGTACGAAAAAGGACCCCCCTGGAGTCTTCTTTGGAGTTTTCAGACTCTCTAAATTATGAAAACGCCGTCAAGCATGTACTAGTTCAGGCTCGTAAAATCCACGAATCAGTGCCTTATCAAGCATTCTTCTTTCTTTTCTTCGAGCTTGTCAAAAAATGAAGATGGTCCCGAGTTTGCTTTCTTGGACTCGTTAAACCTTTACAAGAAAGAAGGGAAGGGGAAGGTTTATTTCCATGTCTTTTTACATTATGGCAGCAAGTCTTGTTTCCTTGAACAAAGCACCAGTTTTGAGTCTATCAACAGTTGGGTCCTAGTCTTTTGACCTTATCCTGATTCAGAGTTTTCTTACTCCTCCAGTTGGTCTCTTTTCCAATTATATGGGGAATTTGTCAATGTCTCCTACATTGCAGATTTGTTTCGTTGGTCCTATTTTGTGTCAAAAGCTACCTAAGTCACTTTTGTGTCATGCTCACTGTTCAAGGATTAAACCTTTGTCGGCCATTCTGCGGTTGCCTTGACCTTTTGTGTCGGCCATTCCCTGGTATCAGTTCATTACATCATGTCTTCAGTGGTCCTTTTTATGAAA
>LPNX010968103.1:786302-810523 GCA_001517045.1 Pseudotsuga menziesii | reverse complement strand
GCGCATTTTTGCATATTGAGCGACCATGATAGTTTCATCAGTTATACATATGTTGGATCCGCCTGTATCTTTATGGCGATGTTTTGTATATGGACGTGTATGTGCTAGAGATCATTTTTTCTGACATTTATCTCTCTTTCAGGTACCTTCACTCGAGCCTTTCGATATTCGATTCTCTGCTCTCTCCATACTCAGCTGTTTCATTTATAATGTATTTCGGCTATCGTCTTCTCCTCTAACCTCACACATTAGGGGGCATCTGTTATAGCCCAAAATGACACATCTCTGCCTGTGACCACTTTCCCATGATTTCGTCGCATGTCAGCACTTTATGAAAGTCACTGAAAAAACACCTATCTTAGAGGACCCATATCTTGAGTTCTATAACTCCGTTTGACCTCATTTCTACACCGTTGGAAAGGTATTTCAGTTAGCTAAAACTTTCTAGAAGACACCAAAGTTTGAAAATGCCCAAAAATACCTTCAAAATGCATTTTTTTTTTGTGTATTCACGACTCTCCTTATGTGCAACTCGCGACTCTTGTGTTTTACAACTCGCGAATGCATATATTCGCGGGTTGCTCTTGTGGAAACTCGCGGATCATTCGCGGGTTGTCCTCCTTCATAGTCGCGAATATGTATCTTAACATTAAAACATAAAAACACGCCTTTTGAGTTAGTTTGGGTAGTTTTCCAACTGACTTCTTCAGTTGTAACTACTTTGGCTTCGCCCCTAACTCTTATTTAGCATATAAATAGAGGTAGGGAGGTCCATGAGAGGGGACTTGGATTTTATGCATTGTTATGATGGAGGAATCGGGACTCTCTTTGCCTACACCTTTGCCCTGGAGGTCTTCCCTTAGTGTTGCAGAGCTTGGAGGCTGAGTTCTTTGGAGAAGAGAAGCAGCAGAACCAGATCAAGGTTTCGTGAGGTGCCAAACTTGAAGAGAAGGTATACTTGTACTTGTTTTCAAGATTAATGAAGACGTGATGTCCTTATTCTTCCCAAATCATTATTCAATGTGTGATTGAATCTCTGTTTATGATCATATTATAATGTTATTCAGATCATTGTTTCATATTCATTTGATTATCATTGTCTTATATGTGGTCATAATGGCTTGAGGAAGGTATAACTTGTTTTGCAGGTCTCTTGGAGCGAGAGGAGCAAGAAGAGGATTGAAGAGAAAGCTTGGACTAGCCTTCAGTTAGTCAGGTGTGGATCTTTCTCATCTTTAATTCTTGTTTATATATACTTGCTGAACATTGTGCATCTCTCTTTCAACCCCAGTACGTTGATGGCCTCTTAAACCCTAGCCATAGGATACTTTCCTTTACAACAACCTTCATAGATGAATTTTCCAGGTATTGTTGGGTTCACTTCCTAAAGCATAAGTCTGAATTTTTTGACCTCTTCAAAGTCTTTAGAGCCCTGGTTGAAAACCAGTCTGGGAGGAAAATCAAGATCCTCATATCTTAAAATGGTGGTGAGTATGTCAAGTCTGAGTTCATCCAGTATTGCAAAGATGTAGGTATACAGATGCATCATTATATTCCTTACACACCACAGCAAAATGGTGTTGCTGAGAGAAAGAACATATCACTGAAGGAGATGGAAACTTGTATAATGGAGGCTAAAACTTTGCCACCAAATTTTTGGGCCAGATATATAAAATGTGCATTTTATATCCAGAATAGGGTGCCACATAAGCATCTTGATGGTATGACTCCTTTCGAAGCTTGGAGTGGGCACATGCCAGATGTGACTCATTTCAGGATTTTTGGCTCAAAGGCTTGGGCTAAAATTCCAATTGAAAAGAGGAAGGCTTTGCAACCCCAAAGCCAAGAGTGCCTATTTGTTGGCTATTCTGAAGATTCAAAAGGGTACAAGATGATAAAATTGAGCACAAACAAATCTTTCATTGAAATAAGTGTTCAGTTCGAAGAAGAGCCTTTAGCGACAGTTGAAGTTGGAGAGTCCTCTTCACCACCACAACCATTGATTGTAAGTGAAAAGACTAATGAGATTTTTGATTATGATATGTCTAATAATGATGATATAATTTCATATCCTAACAACCCTTCAAGACCAAAGTGGGCAGCAAGGACAAGTCATGCAGCTAGGGAACTAGCTGGAATTCCTAATGACACTAGGAGGAGTAGATCTCAATTTGAGAGTGCCCTTTGTGTGAAAGATCCTCTCTTTGCTGAGAAGTGTTATTTGATGATATATTGTGATCCATAGACATATGAAGATGGAACACATGATCCAATATGGAAAAAAACCATGAAAGAATATTTCATCTCACTCCAAAAGAACAACACATGGGAACTGGTTGATCTCCCCCCAGGGAGAAAGCTAGTGAAGTGTAAGTGGGTCTTCAAAACTAAGTTTGCTGCTGATGGTTCACCTTTGAAATATAAGGCAATATTGGTAGTCAAGGGATACTCTCAGGTACATGGTATTGACTACAATGAGACCTTTGCACCAGTGGTAAAGATGGACTCCATAAGGCTTGCCCTAGCCATTGCATCTTCGAAGCAGTGGGAGGTACATCACATGGATGTAAAGTGTGCCTTTCTGAATGGAGATTTGACTGAATAGATTTACATGCATAAACCAGAATGTTTTGTATCTAATATATCTTTAGTGTGCAGGTTGAAGAAATCATTGTATGGGCTCAAGCAAGCCCCCAGGGTTTGGTATGCCAAGATTGATGGCTTTCTGCTGTCACTGAGTTTTGCTCGATGCAAGTTTGATCCTAATGTCTATTTGAAGTTTATTCATGGTTATTTAATGATTATTGTTCTCTATGTGGATGACCTTCTAATTACAGGAAGTTCAAAGAAAGTGATTACCTTCTTGAAGGATGCAATGAACCATGCCTTTTCTATGACAGATTTGGGATTGTTGAGCCAATTATAGGCTTCATCAGTCAAAGTATGCTTCAAATTTTATCATCAAGTTCAACATGAAATATTGCAAGCCAAGCAAGACTCCATCCCTTTCAGGAGTTAAGCTTGAAGAAGCAGGTTCTTCTTGTATGGTAAATAATACATTGTATAGGCAGTTGATTGGGTGTTTGCTTTATCTTACACATACTCGACTTGACTTATCTTATGCAATTAGTGTGGCTTCAAGATACATGGATCAGCCTCATGAGATCCATTGGAGAGCATCCTAAACTTTGTTCAGGGAACAAGGACTCATGGGATTTTCTACAAAGAAAAATATGACTTAGAGCTAGTTGGATTTACGGACAATGATTGGGAAGGTGACAACACAGATTGAAAGTCTACCTCAGGATATGTGTTCATGCTTGCAGAAGGACCAATCATCTAGTCAAGTAAGAAGCAGAGTGCCATAACACTCTCATCTACAAAGGCGGAGTATAGAGGAGTTGTAAATGCATCTACTCAATGTTTATGGTTGTAGGGGATACTTGGAGAATGTGGTTTCGAATGAGAGTTTTCAACAGTCATCTACTGTGACAATCAAAGCACCATTCGAATATCCACTGATCCAGTTTAAAGACAAAGAACCAAGCACATTGAGATCCATATGCACTATATCAGGGAGCTTGTGCATGATGGTACCATTGCTCTACTCTACTGCACATCTTCAGAACAAGTAGCAGACATCTTCACCAAAGTATTATGTGAGAAGAACTTCAGTAATCTCAAATCACTGTTGGGGATTGTTGATCATGTGGTGAAGAATGATTGATGACAATATTTCCAAAATTTTGTTTTCTTGTCCATGTTCAAGGGAGGATTTTCCCACTGGGTTTTGCCTCTTTCCTTGGTTGTATGGACATGCAGTATGTAAAAGGGTGACTAAGCCTTGTTACTAGGCCCTATAATTTTCTAATATTTACTAATAAAGTCAGGCTTAAGGGAAGGTGTTAGAATAATAAACCCATAGTTACCCATATTTGACATTAATTAAATCATTTTTGTCTTATTCCTAGAATCCTAGATTCCCTCTCTATGCTAGTTGACTTCTACATGTTCCTAGAAGTCAATACTTGCTAAACTGGGTCATGGAGCGCTTTGGAATCATCCTGGAAACATATTTAGCATGTTTGCTTTATTTCTAGTTCCTTAAAACGCATATCTACGTTTTTTGAAAGCTGCCTTGCTTTACATCTGTTTTAAGGCATAAAGGAAAAGCTAGTCTAGGGGAACTTGCCTTGTTTTTTTACCACATCCTCCTCCTTCCTTTTCTCCATACAAAAGCATGAATGAGTTGTCTTTCCACCACATATTAGCTTCCCAACTTGCTTTAGCTAATTCGTGAGGATCTTCATGGATTTGGAAAGTCCTTTTTGCACCTATGGGAGATTTGACTTGTTTTAGTAAGCCTGCTTTTTGACCAATTTGAATAACAACCTAGTGCTTTCGAATCTTTCATGTAATTATATATTTGAGCAGCCTATTACTTCATATGGTTGGCTAATATAGACTTATTCAATACAGGATTAAGCTATGCTCCAATTTCAGTCTCCTTTTTTGTGAATTTTGCATGTTTGATTAGCAATTTTGTGAGTGTAATTGATCTGTCTCTTGGGTTCAATTTCCACAAATTGGTCTAATTTGACCAAGATAATGTAACATTGTACATATTATGTTTATTAAATTGAACACATATATCTGTGGACAAACACACAAATCACAGGATAGATCACACAATTTACTCGATTATTGAAGAATGAAAGAGTGCAAAAATGGCTTGCAGCTGTGAATGCTTTTCATTAATCAAAGAGTAATTAGATAATAATTACAATGAAGTACAATGGCTTTAATAGCCACATGCAATTCGAATCCACATGAGGAAATTTGAATTGATTAGACTCTACTTGATTGTAGGTACCTAAGACCTTGTCTAAATCACTATCGGAGGACTCAATAGTTAACTGACCTTGTCTAAACCATAACCGGAGTTCATCGGAGTTCTAAAACATAACTCAAGTGTTATATTCATTGTTGACTAAGGCTAACTGATTATGGTAGGTGAGAAATGTGCCCCTCCTAAGTGCAGCCATGCAAACCTAGCGCTAATTGAATGTAGAGGACTAGAACTGAATGTAACTGACTCCTAACTTAGCTTGACTAGTCACCAATTGAACTGAACTGACCTTGGTTGCTTTCAGCACTCCCAGTGGCTCCTAAATTGTAGGGATTGGTATAGGAGGATCCTAAACTGATGCAATCAAGTGAAATCAGTGGCAGTAGGCCTCAATTAGTGTTCCCCACATTTTAGTAACTGAAACATGTGCCCTAATTAGGCCAAGTGGACCCAATGGTGTTGGTGACTAAAAATAGACTTGATGGACTCCCGATTTAGACATGACTCCTGATTTAGACATATGACCAAATTGAACAAGGGAGGATTAATAATCCTAATACCCCCCCTGAATGCTAACTTGGACAATCTGTGGGCCCTGGTAACTAAGACCATAGGTCACCCATTACATCAAGTAAAATAAAGTAACTGCTTAATAGAAGGAGCTGGGGCAAAAACTACATGGGAAAAAAGCCCCCCTTCTATCTAATCAGGTAGAATCAGGATCAATCTGGTTCTTCTATGCACAGGTATCTTGGGGCCTGACATGTGAACCTCTCCATCATTATGTCTGGAGGAATCTTCTTCTTTGGAAGAAGAATGATATGCTCAACTAAATAAGAAATATAGACAGCTGCCGAATGAATACTGGACACATGTAGAGCAATTAAAGTCAACTGATAAGTGAGAAAAGGTTCTTGAGGATTCAAAACATGTGAGGAAAACTCAAGGAACTGATATGTTGCAGCTATGAACAGCAAACCATGAGTGGTAAGAACAACCCCAAGTGTTAGGAGCAAGTGTCCAGGCGGATGCGGAAAATCTTCCTCTTTACCAGTTCTATGAGGAGATGAGCATGTGATCAATGGTAGAGAAGCACTGGGACTATTGAGAGTTAATGCTTGAGATCCATAGTCTGATATAGCTTCTGAAATAGTTAAGGAATCACACAATAAAATATTAGCAACCTCACAAGAGGAAACTAACACCAAATCCCCAACAACAATTTTGAGGAAGAATTGCGGTACTTGATTTTTCACACCGGAATTGGTGAGAGCAGCTACAAGCATGACTGAAAGCTCTTGAATTTTAAAATCTGAACCAAATAATATCATATCAGAAAGTAAATCAGATCTAAATAGGTTCACAATAGATCCAAAACTATGAAATGAAACCAAATCCCCAGCAGCAGTTTTGTAGGAGACTTGCGGTACTTGTTTCTTCACACCGTTGATGAGAACAACTACAAGCAGTACTGAAAGATTATGAATTTGATATATTAAACCAAGAAATATCAGATCAGATCTAAATAATATCATATCAGATCCAATAAGGTTAATATCATATTCAAATAAATGGTTAACCGAGACGGTGGATGCATAGCTTTCATCTTCTTCAAAATTCTGAATTTTGGTGCATGCAATCCTGTAGGAATTTGCTGAAAGATCTAGATCATGGAGAGCGAATGGTTTACTCTGGTAATATGATATTTCTTCCAAAATATCCAAGGTATTACATATTTGCACACCAGTAGCAACATTAGAGGGAGAAAAATCAAATTTCTCTTCACTTTCAGAAGCAATTACTAGTAAATTTTGTACAGAATTCAAAGAAAAATCACCGGTGAATGTTTGCATGGAAGTGCATCAGTATTTTTATTCAATATTAGAGATTCGAATGTCTTCTTCTGTTTCATCCATATGAGGAGATGAGATATCGGAGATCTCATAAACTTCCGAAGCATCAGGAGAAGGAGTCACTGCAAGGAGACTGTTTTCAATTCGAATTGACTGTGTAGAAGCTTCTGCTTTTTCTTCATCTTGAACAACTTCATCGGAGAGAGTGTAGGCCGAGATTTTTGGATTAGAGATGCTTATGGTGCTGGATATTCTCTCCAAAGTGCTATTATGATCCTCATCAATCATTCCAAAGGTTCTGTCCAATCTTGTCCAGAGTTCCTTTGGGTCTTCAATAGATCTACTGAGGTAGCGCAAGCTAGGAGAAAGACCCAGTGCTATTCATCCAAAAGATGCATCACATTTATTCAGCCAGTCATTCTCACTAAAACACTCTTCACCGAGTCCAATAGACACCCCATAGAAACCTCGTCTCATCAGAGATGCAATCATCTTCTTCTTCCCTTCTGAATAGTTTGAGAATAAGGAGAGAAGAGGAACTGATGAATCCATTCAAAGTTGTACCTACAAAAACACAAAAGGGGCAGCGTAAGGTTGACAACCTGCACATTTTAGGTTTTCATCACACCCAACATAGTTGATCAAGCTTGATCAACAATTCATTAACTTGGGGTATTAAGTGGTAAACCTTTTGTTTTTAGTGCAGAGCTGGAAGGAGCAATTTTGCTCAAAAATGATCCAGTGGGAGATCTGAGGAGGACAAGTGCCTTGTCCGCCGAGGCTCTGATACCATATTAAATTGAGCACATAGATTTGTGGACAAACACACAACTCACATGATAGATCACACAATTTACTCAGTTATTGAAGAACGAAACAGTGCAAAAATGGCTTGCAGCTGTGAATGCTTTTCATTAATCAAAGAGTAATTAGATAATAATTACAATGAAGTACAATGGCTTTAATAGCCACATTCAATTCGAATCCACATGAGGAAATTCGAATTGATTAGACTCTACTTGACTATAGGTAACTAAGACCTTGTCTAAAGCACTTTCGGAGGACTCAATAGTTAACTGACCTTGTCTAAACCATAACCAGAGTTCATCAGAGTTCTAAAACACAACTCAAGTGTTACATCGAGTGTTGACTAAGGCTAACTGACTGTGGTAGGTGAGAAATATGCCCCTCCTAAGTGCAGCCATGCAAAGCTAGCACTAACTGAATGTAGAGGACTAGAACTGAATGTAACTAACTCATAACTTAGCTTGATTAGTCACCAACTGAACTGAACTGGCCTTGGTTGGTTTCGACACTCCCAGTGGCTCCTAAATTGTAGGGATTGGTCTAGGAGGCTCCTAAACTGATGCAATCAAGTGCAATCAGTGGCAGTAGGCCTCAATTAGTGTTCCCCACACTTTAGTAACTGAAACATGTGCCCCAATTATGCCAAGTGGACCCAATGGTGCTACTGACTAAAAATAGACTGGATGGACTCCCGATTTAGACATGACTCATGATTTAGACATATGGCCAAATTGGACAAGGGAGGATTAATAATCCTAACAACGTTTAATATAAAAACCACTATTACTACAAAATAATAAGGATAAAGATGAGATGGGGGGATATTATTCCACAAAAGGGAAAGTGAAAAGAGGGTTTAAAGAGGAGATGACCTTAGTGCTTGATAAGTGATGTCATTATCCTTATTATTCGTTTTATCCTAAGTTTTATTAATCCCCCTTAATTTAAGTGCATTAGCCATAACCCTGAGTTAATTGTCCTAAGCTTGGGATTAGTTGGGGAAGAAGTGAACTTTCTAAGTGTGCCACTTGTCTAGCTCTCATCACCCATGCATGCCTCTTAGCTAGTTCGTGGCATGCATACAAAATATTGAGAACTAATTCATTGAAGGTGTTAGAAGAGTAGAGTCAAGCTAAACTAGTTAACCTATCTAAGCAGCCAACAACATATCATAAAATATAAGAACATGAAAAGAAAAGAATAAGAGAAAATCGATATACGTGGTTCACCCTAATGGGTTACATCCATGGGAAGGTAGTCTTCTATTATCTCCAGAATGTCTTCTCCAATCTTACAAGAGAGCAAAGCACAGATACCCCAAAGAATATAGATGATGTACAACAATGTCATAATAGTACCACTACTACATCAAGAATACACGATATGTAGAGACTCACTTGACCCTATTATATACTAAGAGATGAGGGGGAATTACTCTCACATATTACATGTGGGATAATATAATTCTCCAAAATAACATCTCTTAATACAATACCATGGAAAAATACTCTACACAAATAAATACACCACCATATAACTATGGGTTAAATGTATTACTCTTTTACATAAGATTGTAGACAACTTTCGACATAATACAAAGACATTATTACCTTCCAAAGAATATAATATATTCCAACACCCCCCCTTAGTAATGGCTAGGAGAAGGGCCCACACTAACACTAAGGAAGGAAGGAGTCATTACTGCTCCCCCTTGATGAAAACTTCCAGAAGAACCAAAGTTGGAAATAAGAAGAACAATTCGGCTGATGGAATTTGATGATGAACAACCGCTTCTCACTGAATCATGAAAGTGAACACGAACCAGGTTGTAGGATGAAATACCCAACAATAAAATGTCGAGAACATGTGACATAATCCAATCGCAAGATGCCCAGATCACCACAAGAATCATCACAACCATACATGATAGCTGAAGAACTCTGATATAACATCCACACCATTATACAGATACCTTCTAACGGCTGATACAACAGAACATGTGGCTAAGAACACCACAACAATGTACAAAAAACCCAGATGGCCAATACACATGCAGATAGCAGACATTCTTCCAATCAAGGTGCAATATAAATATCTATAGAAGAACTCAAACATCGAAGAAACAAGACCCCAATGGTCTATACAGCGAAAATGATATCATATAGATGAACATCATGACTTGAACAGTAGAAGATGGTGCTTCATTATTCCTGGAATAAAGTGAAAGCCTAAACAGAGAACTTATCTGCACAAGAACTTTCAAGATTAAAGCATATAAAGATCATAAAACAAAATTTCTCATACATAAATGAAAATGCTTATATACCAAAGGTTAGCAAACATCATATAAATGAATGACAACATAATATGATCAAATAAAAGATTAACTTGCTCATTAAGGAAAATGAAGTTACTTTTACACATTAAGTGTCAGCCACAACATATAAATAGTGAGCCAAAGATTTCACTTAAATATATGAAAATTTAGTCATCAAGCAACTAATCTGAAGCATAGGTGCATTTCTTATTAGTATCATGTTAATATGAAAGAAATGAATGCCCTAAAAATGTCAATGCTTCCATATAGGAACGTTAGAGATAAGTAGGAACAAGATAACCTCTGCAATCATAAGAACATAAATCTCATTGCAACAAGAACAAGGTGCTCATGGTAAATAGTTCAAGATTTAAAGATTGCTCAAAGCCATATAAATATTGAGTAAAAGATGATTGAAATAAACACGACATGAGATATAGATAAATCAAAATGTTTAATATGATCAACATATAGAAAATTATGATCAGCTCATGATATCATTTATAAAAAATTATGAAATAACAAGTCACTGATGGTCTTAATCATGGGTTCATTTCTTGTTAACACTATGTAAATATGCAAGAGACGAAATGCCCTGGAAAAGTCAATGCTTCCATATTGGTGTGTTAGAGACAAATAGCACAAGAACTAGATACAATCTCTGCAATGCATGGAAAAGAAACTATATCCCAATTAAATAACTTATGACAAGCCAAAAAATATGATATCACATAGATTAAAAAAATGATTTTACTTAAGAATTTAATTAGTAAGAGCATATAATGATAATAAAGATATTACTTATAAAATAATGAAATTGTTTCTACATGAAGGTCAATGATGACATATAAATAAAGTAAATAATGATCACTAGATAACACATGAGATTGTTTTTATAAACAAAACAAAGAAAATAACACATATTATTAAGTATATTAAAAAATATTAAGTATTGGATGGTTTATAGCTATCATCATGACAAAATACTAAAGATCCATGTCCTTAAAAGATGTCAATATTTCCATATAGAAATGTGAGACAAATATATAGCAAGAACAAGAAATAATATCTTCATAAACATGATTAGAAGCAAAACCTAAATGCAAAAAACAAAAAAACAAAAAACTTAAATACTTTGTCGTACTGATCTGAATCTGCAAAAAACACAGTTAGAAAAATAGTAAAGGAAAGAGAAACTTTTACTTACAACCCTTTGAAAAAAAGTGCACAGAAAAGCTCAGTCTTCTGTTTTGGTCACGTAGGTTGATCCAGAATGGCTGTCCCAATTCAAAAAACAAGTTATAATAAAAAAACTGGTAAGGAATGACCAAGTTACAACCCTTTTTATAACTGTCATTTTTATTACCAAAAGGAACCCCAAAAGTGCCTTGTTTTTTTGTTTTGGTCACGTGGGTGGATCCAGAATGGTTGTTCCAATTCCAAAAACAAGTTATATTAAAAAAACGGTAAAAAATGACCAAGTTACGACCCTTTTGTATAACTATAGTTTTATTACCGAAATGAAGCCCAGAAATACCCATTTTTTTGTTCCGGTCGCGTGGGTGGATCTAGAATGGTGTTTCTAATTCCAAAAACAGGCTATAATAAAAATTCCGGTAAAAACTGACCAAGTTATGGACATTTTTTATAACTATCGTTTTTATAATCGGAAGAAAGATCTCCTTGAGGAGAGCCCCGAGATCATGTAGATCTACAAAAAAAAACGCCAAGAAACCCTTGAAAAAATTATGCAAAAAATCTTACACAACAAGTTAGGGTTAGGGTTAAAAAAAATGCAGAAATATACCGAGATCTGAAGAGAAGCCTAATGACTACCTGATAGAAAACAAATCTACAACAAAATGACAATGCCCACATGATAATCATTATTGATTAAAAGCTATAGAAGATACTATATCATAACAACCTGCTCTGATACCATGTTAGAATAGTAGAGTCAAGCTAACTAGTTAACCTATCTAAGCAACCAACAACATATCATAAAATATAAGAACACGAAAAGAAAAATACAAGAGAACACCAATATACATGTTTCACCCTAATGGGTTACATCCACAGAAAGGTGGTCTTCTATTATCTCCATAATGTCTTCTCCAATCTTACAAAATAACAAAGCACAAATACCCCAAAGAATATAGATGATGTACAATAGTGTCATAATAGTACCACTACTACATCAAGAATACACGATATGTAGAGACTCACTTGACCCTATTATATACTAAGAGATGAGGGAGAATTACTCTCACATAATGCATGTGGGATAATATAATTCTCCAAAATAACATATCTTAATACAATACCATGGACAAATACTCTACACTAGTAAATACACCACCATATAACTACGGGTTAAATGTATTACTTTTTTAGATAAGATTGTAGACAACTTCCGACATAATACAAAGACATTATTACCTTCCAAGGAATATAATATATTCCAATAGAATGGGATCTTATCATTCGACCATCATTATCATGTCATCATAGAGCCATCATTCGTACCATAGCCTAGAATTGTACTTGAGATAATAGTGCCAGAGAATTAAATTCCCTTGTGCGAAAACTTGTCCTACAGCTGAGTTCCCTTGTGGGGTAAGCTATCCTAAATTTGAGTTCCTTGGAGTCCCAACATAGAGAATCTCTGGTTGGCTTTTGTTGAAGCCCTAGAAGGGAAATGGGTGAAATAACCTGAGGGATTGTTAAATCAAAGAAGGGAACTCGAGGGACTGTTAACATAGAGAAGGGGACCCCATTCCTTGGGTTGTTCAGGGGAGGAGTGCTAGTGGATTGGGATTGTTGTGGAGGGGGTTAGTAACCTATGGGTTTGTTGAGGCGTCAATCTAAATTTCCTTCTTGTGGATTGATATCCCATCTCAGGGATGACCTTTGTTATAGAGAGAACTAGTATAACAAAGTGCCATGGTTAGGAGGAATGTCCTTAGTTTGCAGTCAATTGGAGGATATTTTAAGATAATCTTACAACTATGCATGAATTCCATGTATTTATTTATGTTATGCATATTGTTTAATTCATTGTTATATGAGTATTTAATAGCATAGATTTCATGGCATGGTATCAGTGCATTCATGCTAAAAATTTTCTATATATTTTAGTATATGCATCTGTTTAATTTGGGAGACACTAAATTTAATCTCATTGTAAAATTGATAATTAATTAATGAAGAATGAATTTGGTAAGTTAATTGAGTACCACATGACCCCGAAGGCATAAATAGATCATTTGGCATGTGACAGAAAACATATTACGCACTCTATCATTCTATCTAACTTTACTATACATTGTAATTATCTAGTTAAACATTAAGATTTTATGCAATGGTTGGAGTCAAGGTTGGAATTTCAAATGGCAAACACCCGTCAAAATTTCTGGTTACAATTGAAACCTGAAACATTTTTTGTATTCTAAGCCAAATTTTGACGGTCTCCGTGAAATTTTAGCCATATTTGACGGGTAAATTGGCCCATGACAGGCAATTCACCCATCAATTTCCATCACTGATTGGAGTATTTGTGATCTTATCCCTAAATGATTTCATCTCCAATTACTCGTGAGTTAATGTTGTAATTGTTGATTAACATAATTTCTAAGCATGAGGATATCATAAGTTAATTTATTGTTAGCATTGAAATCGTGTTTCTCAAGTAGCATGATGTAATGTTGACAATTAGCCATGTTTGAAGAAGACCAGCGGTAAGACACATTAACTTACTGTCAATGTGAATTTGGAAAGGAGCATAAATGCAAAAGAATCAAGTTTTTCCATCTCAAAATTCAAAAGAGATATCAAAGATTTATAGGTTTGTGTGTGATTATAATAGCATTGAGCATGTTGGTAGTCCTTTTCCCTTCAAGTTTAGTGCATTTAAACCATATTTTAAGCATGTTGAACTTCTCACAAAAATCAAACTAAAGAATTTAAGAACCTTGTTGCCACAAAACTAACACACTAAGGTGCAAAGCTCTCAAAGGGTTTGATATTTTCTAACCTAGGCCACTCTTTGATCATTGAATCTTCTATTGCTTCCTATATGGCCCCATTTCCATTTTCTTTTAAGTAACTAGGCTCTAGTAAATATATTCAAGCTACTTCTTTTAAACACAAACAATTTAATTCATTTTCCTTTTTAGAAGTCTTTGGCTTTAAATCTGGATTTTATCTTTTATCTCACATGTAAGATTAAGAAAAACATAACTAAATCAAATCCTCTTTGAGGGTTGCACTCCACTTCTTTCAAGTTTTTCATGGTTAAATCTCATCTTTTTGTTGGTTATAAATTGAATTAATTTGAAATGAATGCTAGTTTCCAAATTTATTTAGTTTAGCTTTAGAATAGTTCGCTTCACATATATTTCAACGGTCTAAACCATTAATATTTTAGAGTTACTTTCACATGTACTTTTTGATAGTTTTGCTTAAATAATTTTTAGAACTTGGGTCATTTTTATATGGTTTATTAACTCACATCACTTATACTTAATAGAATTGAAATCTAAATCTAATAAGTGTTGTTAGCATACAAACAATTCTCTCTTCTATGTTAATGGCACATTCAAGTAACTAAAAACACTTCATTCTTTTTCACTCCAAGCAATGGTTACATTAGAAGAAATTTCAACTCAAAATGGGCCTTTTAACACTAATTCAAATTCCATGTCATCTTGTGTTAACCAATGAAATTGTTTTAAATTTGAAATACCGTATAGGTCTTAAACAATTTTTGAATATAAATTTGGGGATAGGTATCATAAAAAAAACTACTTTTTTTGTTTGTATTTTCGACATATCTCCCTATGTTTTTACTCAAATTTCGATCGGGAGAGCTCCCTGGATGTGAAATTAAATTCTGCATCCAACGAGTACTCACTCGGCATACTTTTGACGGACCCGCTACCCCAAAAACAAGAAATACCCGAAAAACGTGATGATGATGTCATCATCACATTTTTCAAGTATTTATTGTTTTTGGGATAGTGGGGTCCGTCATCATCATGTTTTTCAGGTATTTCTTGTTTTTGGAGTAGAGTGCTCCGTCAAAAGTATGCCGAGTGGGTACTCGTCGGATGCGGAATTTAACTTCGCATCCAGGGAGCTCTCTCGATCGAAAATTGAGTAAAATCACAGAGAGATGTGTCGAAAATACGAACAAAAGAATAGTTTTTTTTTCTTCCTCCATATTTAATAAATATTATTTTATTATTTTTCTTTGGAGGCCCATTTTGAGTTGAAATTTCCTCTAATGCTTGTCACTTTTTCTAGCTTCAATTCTCAAATTTTCCAATTTTTAGAGAGCTGGAAATTTTATGTTGTTTTAACCATATAATTTCATTTTCAAGTATCTCTTGTTGGTTAATAAACAAATCAGAATTGCAATTTATTTATAGAATGGATGACGTTGTTCTATTGGAAAAACCAACAATTGAATAAGAGTTTATATAGTTGCTTAAGTTATATTTTATACGATTCGTTTTTTAGAATAATTCACATTTTTTCTTGAAGTTTTAAGTTGGTTCACTTGTCAATCTTCTTTATTCTTTAAAGGTTCATTTTCATGGTTGATCATGTACACTTAACTCATCAGTTATCATACACTAAAAAAACTATGTTAGCATGATCAATACTTGTTAATGGGATACATTTTACTTGTTTTATTTCACAGCTCCTTTTACATGTATTGATCTAGTTTTTATTGCAACAAGTTATTATTTATCATTTGGAAACTCACTTAAGATTTTGGTTCCGTGCAGTCAATGATTATATTTCATGTGCAAACAATGATTTATGGCCTATGGATGCTTAAATCAACATTTGAGTTGGTTTAATTTATAGAATTCTTGATATCTTTTTGGATTTTCTAACACATTAGTTTTCTTCAACTCATAAACCATAACTCATCCCTAATCTAAGTGATTTTCCATATCTCTTGACACTAAGTTTCTTTATGGATCCCTCCCTAGTGATTTATTTAAGCCAATAAAGAAAACGGGAGTAGTAGTTGCATTACTTCCATAGTTGCACATTTTGAGTCCTAGCATTTAGGGTGCTAGTTTTTGTAGCAGCAAGCCCATTTTTTACTCGCCTTGCTTTATAAATACAATTGTTTGAGTGCGTCATTGTAAATGTTCCTACATGTTTAAAAATGACACAAACACTCTCTCATCAAAAGTCAAGGCCACATTTCCAATAATTATATCATTCCATTTTTTACTCGCCTTGCTTTATAAATATAATTGTTTGAGTGTGTCATTGTAAATGTTCCTACATGTTTGAAAATGACACAAACACTTTCTCATCAAAAGTCAAGGCCACATTTCCATTAATTATATCATTCTTTGTATACTGTGAAAAATATATTTGCTTATCAAATTATAAGAATGGAGAGCCTTTTATATGTAAAGGTTGTTTTTATATGAATGATGAGACTCTCAAGATGTGTTACCAATTACAAATGTTCTTTCAAGATTACAAAGAATGGAGGGATTTTTATATATAAAGGCTTCTCTCATGTGAAATACACCTTATGTGAATGATAAGAATCTCTTTCCAGAGGAATTACCGATTAGGATATCCAAATTGGAGTTGCATTGCACTAAATGATAATTTTTTCATGAAAACAAAAAGAAAGATGAAACATACTACAAAACAAAATCATTAAGGATCAAACTCAATTCATAATTGTTGTACACGTGTATACAAATTAGCATAAACCATAAGTTTTTACTCATAGAATCTCATTCATTGTTTGAGAAGCATTTTAGAGTCCACTGCACCTTGGGAAATGTTTCCTCGGCCAATCCATCTACAAATGTTCACTATACAACCAATCCAAGCATCTAGATCATAACTTTTCCTTATATCCACCGTTGCCAGTATATGAAGGACAACGTTCTTTTTCCTCGTAAGTGTTGCCTTCAATACCTCATGTGCTAGAAGTAATGGTCCATGGAGGGTGCATGGAGGCAACTTATATATGTGGCAAGCCTACTTGACTTTGAATGAGGAATCTAGGGACTACAAAGGTTGTATAACAATTAGATCTTTTGCTGGGGAGGCAACTATTGGGTATCATGCCTTACTATGAATGGTGGAACGATTAGTAACTACATGGTCCATGAGAGCTTCTTGTATATTTTCAAGGAACTAGTACAAGTGTTAAACACGAGCGTCGATTTTTAAAGATTTAGAGATCCACATACACAAGTGTTGGACTCAATTTTGACTTCATTAGGTGACCACGTTAGTGGTGTCAATAACTCTTCATCTTCATTTGTGAGTAGTTGGTTGATTATTTCAACTAACAATGATAACTCTAGAAGATCAACAAAATTATGTGTGGGTTCCTTAGGTTCTTGGACGTTGTTGCGTGGAGTAAGAATGCCCCATTGCTATTGAAAACTCATTTGGTGATTGTATAGTTAAACTATATACTAGAACATGTTAGAATTTGACCAATAACTATCGATTATCTTATCTAAAGGAGTTGGAGCTCATCTATTAAAGTGCATAGAAAATCTTGTGTTTATATGTACATAGGAAAGGTGTTATCAATATTTACTAATAATATGAATCCTTTTAAAAATGATTTAAAAATAAAATGTAGTCAATATATACTAATGAGAAAAGCCTTAATTCAATAATATATAGAGGAGGATGGAAGTTATCCAAAGTTGGTGATTATGAAAAACTTTCAAAATTTAAATATTATTTTTTTTTCAAAATAAAAATAATAATATTTTTAAAAATAAAATAAAGTAAAAATATAACATTATGTCATCATTAAAAACACTTTAATTATTTTGATTACATTAACTTATTCAAAGTTATGTTTTTATTACAATAATTTGTTTACCATCAACTTATACAAACTTAACAATGGTCATAGTCGAAAGTTATACATTTATTATAATAGTTTGTTTAAATATAATGAAATGAAACTCGAAAGTTATACTTTTTATTAGTTAGTTAAATATGATGATATAAAAATTATTAATTATTTAAATATGGTGATATGAAACTAAACTAAATCATGAAACTCAAAAGTAATACTTATACTTTATTAATTCTTTAAGAACAAAGACATGAAACTCAAAAGTAATACTTATACTTTATTAATTCTTTAAGAACAAAGACATGAAACTAAATCATAATGGTAAAAGAAAATGATTCGATGAACCCATTTTATAATCTTAACTACCACGTCGCTTGTTAAAGCAATGCCCTTACAAAACATCTTGCTTTTTGAATTTTGTGTGCCCTTGCTTTTTGAATTTTGTGTCGTGAGAAATATCATCTTCTTGTAATGCTTAACATGTATTTATATTTTTTAACATTCTAAATAAATTAGCATAGATCATTTTATGCCTGAATTTAAGGGATCCATTTTTTAAGGTGTAATTTTTTTTATCTTAATTTTTTAAACATTAAGAAAAAATTTACACCATAAGATATTTGATCTCTCTCACTGTTAGATATATGTGGGCTTAAAATGAAATTAATATAATTTTTTTTAAGCCAATATCACTTGCATTTATATTTCTTTTTTTTAATGAGAATGCCATGTTATATAATATTACACTTTACAACATCTCCTCCATGCTAAGTTGTAAAGCACTTCGATGCAATAACAATTATTTACACGAGCCCTATAACACTTGAAAACACTTTTTTTTTCAACATTACAAAACACTCTTTGATATATAAAAAATAATATTCTTGAAAAAATTTAAACATGTGGGGGCCAATATGTGTGGACTCTCGAGAAAGTGGCTAAAATTTGACAAAGTATATTGTAAGAAATATAACTATTTTGATATATTGGGAATCTAATGTTTGAACTTTGGAATATTTCTTATTTGAACAACATAAGAATGTCTCCATTGATCCCAAATTAGTATTTACTTGGTTTCATTCTCCTCAGTTACAAAAACAATCTCTTAAGTTAGTTTCTTTGCTTAATTATTTTTTTATTTGTTTTTCTTGGCAAATAGTATTTCAATCGAGTCAGACTCCTCTCCTCAAGCCTTTGGATCTATCCATCTATAGCATCTCACTATCAAATATCACTTGCAGGTTATAGCATCCCACTATCAAATATCACTTGCAGGTTTCAAACTTGAATATGGAACTTGGACTTCTGAATGTAAGGATTTGTCTATGAAGGCAATTTCTCAAAATGACTTAAATCTGCAACATTTCTTTCAATTACCCATATACACACTTTGATTAAGTGTCTATCCTAATTATATCTACTGTGAATTGGCCCTAATTTTCCACTGGACCTCCATTTGTTGAAAAAAGTATGGACTAGTCCAAGGCATTTTTGCAATAGTCTTTTTGTTACACAAGACTAGTTAGATAGTGATTTGATTAAACCCAATGGATTAGCTCAATCATCAATCAGTTGTATTTCTAGGCATTTGGCTAGTTCAACAACTGCAGGTTTTGGGTCTTGTTAGATAGTGATTTGATTAAACCCAATGGATTAGCTCAATCCTCAATGGAGTAGTCTAACGGGTCGACGATTTCGCCCGGCGTTAGACTACTCTGTCTACCACCGTCACCGTCAAGAAGTCCCGAGTCCGGCACCTCAGCGAAATCACATCAGGGTCCATCAATTTGTCCGCTTTTCAAAGCTGTCCTGCCGATCGCCGTCCCGTCGCAGTAGCCAACGCCCCAGCATTTACTCCACCACCCCGCGGGTTGGTGGCTACTCCCTCCCTCGTCCACCCGAGTTCCCTGCTGATTTCGAACGCAGACTCTGCATCCATCCCCTGCTCCCTCCCGGCTTCGAACCAGACGTTCCGGCGCCTTCATACTGAACCCCTAAGCTCGGCTCCCCTCGTGGCCCCGATAAGCTTAATTGTAACAAAAGACGATTTTGGACTCAATCTTGTGTCTCGGGAGGAAGAACTCAATAATACTGAATGCCTTCAAGTATATCGAGGAGCCGAAGCCGCGGGTTGATGAATTGAACACGGATCTCGTCGCAGAGCTGGAGGCCCGTCAAGGGGAAAAACTGGAAGAGGCCTGTTCAGATTCGGATTCAGCGCCCACGTTGCCCACGGTGAGCATTGACCATTGCGAATTTCTCTGTTTCGTCTTTGGCGATCCAAGCCTTTGATCTGAAGATAAAATTGTTGAGCACCAGGTGACTGTGGCCAGCAAGGAGACGACTAAATGCCTGCAAATCCATGTTGGCTTGTCAGAAATGTCCCTACTTGCTTGTCGCAATCCTGGAGGATGTGGAAGCGTTGGGCTTCAACGTGCTGCACTGAGCCGAGAGCCTGCAATGCAAGCCCAGCAGGTATAGGATCGTCCTAATGTCGAATCCCATTAGGATAGTCTTTATACTTATTAATGTATATATATATATGGCTAGTCTATCAGCCGAAGTTTATCACAACCAATCCAGATTCAATTCTCATCGCATTCAGTGTGATATTGTTTAGTTGAAGAAACTCTGTATGATTGTCATATTCAATATGATTTTCGTTGCCCTACACAGCAAGTCCAAGATTCGATTCTCATCGAATTCATTATAAGACACTATCTGAAAATGGCCGCTCAGTATATAGTTTCCAGTTGGGCTTCTGCTTTGCTATACAGAAGCAAAAAAAAAAACTATAACCCTAGTGTCACGGCCCAATGACTATCAGATTTATTTTCCCCTTTCTGTTCTGGAAATTCGTATAATGTTTTCAGGTCATTTAATGCAGTAGAGCTTAGATTTGGTCAATGCACATGTTTAGACTTGTAAAATAGTTCTATTCATATGCATCGATCCATCTATTTAACAAGAATATATATCTTTTTTTAAGATAATATTCAACCGGTCGGGCTGATTTTTGACTTTTGGGATGGCTGCATACTATTTTTTTTTTTTTAAGCTGTGTGGTGTCACCATGGAATCTTCTGGTAATTACATGGAGATTGTACATCACTTATAGTTTAGCCCCTCACATCATGGTTTAACTAATTCAAAGAGGAGGAGCTTGTATGGTGGATAATACTTTCTTTTATCAAACAATCCCCTTCCTTCCAAGAAGGCCTGAAGATTGTATCAAAGTGATAGCTATTCCAAAGTTCAACAAACAAAGAGTATATGTTCAAGTATGGTCCAATCTAGTTCCTATATTTTGGAAAGATGTAGTTTTGATGAAATTTCTGTGTATATGTAGTTAAAGTATTTTTTTGGATAAGCAGAGACATTGGACAGACGTTTGAAGACATTTTCATTTCCTGGAGAAGATATACTTTGTAGTGTTATCTTTTAATTTTTATTTTTTATCTATGGAGATGATGTACTTTGTAGTGTTATTTTTTTATCAAGGATAAAATTTACTTTGTATTTTATTTTTTATTGGGATGAATAACATAATAATGACTTTTTCCAGTGTGAAAAAAGTATGCTTAAATGTGAAAGAAAGATACGGAAGAATACATTAGGTGTTTTATGTTTCATTGCAGAATGGTTTGTCTCTCTCAATTCGTTAGGTATTTTTTAAGAAGTGTATATAGGTTGTTTATGTCAAAGAAAATGGAAGAATGCATAATACCAAAAATAAAAATCATAGAGAGAAGAACAATAAAAAATAATATAAAAATTCAATATTATAGGGTTATAAATACAAGCACAAGTTGGATTAATTGAGAAATGCAATGCAACTCAACTTGTGGCCTGTCATTTTTTATGCCAAGTAGATTTAAAAATAAGTTTAAAGCACTAATTGAGAAGAAACAAAGTTTTGTAAGCATAAAACAATCCAAAAATATTATAATTAATGCAACCCATTTAACTAAACTAATTTAAATCTTAATCAAGATGCATTTAAGCATAACAATATATGATGACCATGAAATGAATCCGTGTTGTACATTTGTTACACCTTGGTTAATTTTGTTAATAAGCTCGATGAAGCCCAAATCAATATTATATAACTACACATGTCAAAAAAATCGTCATCTACAAGCATTTCTAAAGTCATGTCCTAAGCTATGATATCTGATCTCTAAGCTTTCTTATCACTTAGAAACCTAATCCATGTCTTATTTCAAGACAATTGATGAGCACATCTAGACGGTTCCTATATTTTGGACAAGTTGATTGATGTCAACACTACACACTTAAGGATAAGTATGAATGACACCTCAACATACATGACTCATTGTAACTTGTACTAATTGATCAAACTCACCCAATAGCCTTCTCTTAGAGGTCATTGGTAAGCCTCTAAATTACCATGTGACAATATACACATAGAATCACTCTTTATAGAGCTTATTACAAGTGACAATATTTATAAGAAGTACACAAACAAATATAGTTTGTGAATCAAGAAGTAGGAGCTATTTCCAGCACTAGAGTTTGCAAATACTGTTGTAAATATAATTATCAATGTGACAATATACATAGAGTCACTTTTTGTTAGGCCCATTACATATGACAATATTTCTAGGAAGCACACAAACAAGTATAGTTTGTGAATTAAGAAGTAGGAGTTATTTCCCACACTAAAGTGCAAATATTGTTGTAAATATATCACCTCTCCTTAGCATAATCTTCTAGTGGTCTAATCTAAGTTTTTTTCATACCAAATATTTGCTCCCTTATAAGGTGGAATTATATCATTGTGTTTGCCTTGATAGTCACTACAAGAGCAACTCATATGCATGTTTCCAAATCTAACACATTATCGATATTCCACAATGAAAATAGGGTCCACTTCTAGAGCCTTTATAAAACATATGGCTTGCTTCCTCAAGTGTTGAGAACTCCAAAACAAATGCACAACCTCCTACATCAATTTTGCGCGATAATAAACATTGCCATAATTTGGCGCTATTGCCTCAAGTTCCTTAGGTCCAATTTCAATCCATAAGTCCTTATTTCGAACAATTTGTAATCAAACCCAAAAATAGTAGTGAACCCAACTAATTAGTCACTCTCAACCTCATATGCAAATATTTTTGAACTCGAAAGCACAACAATAAGACCAAACAAGCAACTATCATATTGTTGTGTCCTAAAGGATCTAGGGATTATTCTAGGTACCATCCTCGAAATGATGGGAAGTGCCAAGGGGTTTTCCCCAGGATAATATCTTATAAAAAAATATTGCGTTGTATTAGGGATTTTATTTCTAAATATAACACAAGAATATTGGCAATGAATTGGAGAAAAGTGACCATTCATCCTCTTTTGTTAGATTCATCCATGGTTATAACCTCATTTTGCTTCATGTGTTGACTCCTTTTGCTTCTCTTTTTATTTAGGCATTTTCTTGTTTCTTGTGTCCATAATTAGATCCATTTATGTATTCTTTTGGAACTTTGAAACTCAAGGAAGTGATCATCTAAAATAAATCAAACCCTTGGTGAACATTAACTCAAGATTAAGTGGCCTTTCTTCTTCCCTTCATCTTCCCCGCTTTAAGATCTTTATTTCATAAAAAATGGGTGGTATCTCTACTTCTTTGTGCTATCCCCTTGTCGTGGTGGAAAGACCATTTTTGTGGTAGTTTAATGCTTCATTGCTATTTCTACTCCATATTGCCGGTGCATTAAAATTCAAAAACTGTAAAATGGAGTGCACACACTTTTATTATAATGATTCAAAAGCCTCATATGGTTGGCACAAGTTAATATAGAAAATCCTAGATATAAGGAAAGTGAATGAGGATGTAGAAGGAAGCAATGCAACAAGATTCAAATTTACTTTGGATATTGACATAATTTGGTACAAAGGAATTATATATTTACCCAACTCTTCCAAGTTCAAAATCTCAATCTTTAAACAAAAACATGATTCTCCAACTAGGGGCCATGTGGGATTTTTGAAAACATACTTCAAAATACAACAATATTTCTTATTGAGTGGAATGAAGACTAATTTCCAAAAATATGTAGCGGAATGCAACACATGTTAGTGCCAAATGTTTGAATAGTTGCACCTGTAAGTCTCCGTCAACCACTTCATATTCTAGATCATAAAGGATGGTTATCACAGTTCTTCCCCATTTTATGAGAAGGAAAACAAATTTGTTATTGTAGACCAATTAACCAAATATTCTCATTTCGTTAGAATAAAATTAAAAGTGAAAGTCAATTTAAATTGTTGATAGTTATGTAAACAAATATATTTAGGCACTATGGTTTCCCAAAGTTATCATCAATATAGGGATCCCATGTTTACCAACAACTTTTGGAAGGAAATGTTTCATCAAGTTGGAACTGCCATAACTACAAGCAATGAAGCATTAAATACAAGCAATGAAGAAACATTTCCATAACTTGTGCTTGTATTTATAACCCTATAATATTGAATTTTTATATTATTTTTTATTGTTCTTTT
>LPNX010968103.1:758609-786224 GCA_001517045.1 Pseudotsuga menziesii | reverse complement strand
TTTCTTTGACATAAACAACCTATATACACTTCTTAAAAAATACCTAACGAATTGAGAGAGACAAACCATTCTGCAATGAAACCTAAAACACCTAATGTATTCTTCTGTATCTTTCTTTCACATTTAAGCATACTTTTTTCACACGGGAAAAAGTCATTATTATGTTATTCATCCCAATAAAAAGTAAAATACAAAGTAAATTTTATCCTTGATAAAAAAAATAACACTACAAAGTACATCATCTCCATAATAGATAAAAATTAAAAATTAAAAGATAACACTACAAAGTATATCTTCTCCAGGAAATGAAAATGTTTTCAAACGTCTGTCCAATGTCTCTGCTTATCCAAAAAAATACTTTAACTACATATGCACAGAAATTTCATCAAAACTACATCTTTCCAAAATATAGGAACTAGATTGAACCATACTTGAACATATACTCTTTGTTTGTTGAACTTTGGAATAGCTATCACTTTGATACAATCTTCAGGCCTTCTTGGAAGGAAGGGGATTGTTTGATAAAAGAAAGTATTATCCACCATACAAGCTCCTCCTCTTTGAATTAGTTAAACCATGACGTGAGGGGCTAAACTATAAGTGATGTACAATCTCCATGTAATTACCAGAAGATTCCATGGTGCTGGACGTTTTCCTTAAACTTTCATGGGATTTGCCTACGACACCACACAGCTAAAAAAAGAAAGAAAGAATAATAGTATGCAGCCATCCCAAAAGTCAAAAATCAGCCCGACCGGTTGAATATTATCTTAAAAAAAATACATATTCCTGTTAAATAGATGGATCGATGCATATGAATAGAACTATTTTACAGGTCTAAACATGTGCATTGACCAAATCTAAGCTCTACTGCTTTAAATGACCTGAAAACATTATACGAATTTCCAGAACAGAAAGGGGAAAATAAATCTGATAGTCATTGGGCCGTGACACTAGGGTTATAGTTTTTTTTTTGCTTCTGTATAGCAAACATTAGTGTAATATATGTTGGGTGCCCTTTTCATCGGATAGAAACATACCCCATATTTGTAGATTTTGCAGAGCCCAACTGGAAACTATACACTGAGCGGCAATTTTCAGATAGTGTCTTATAATGAATTCGATGAGAATCCAATCTTGGACTTGCTGTGTAGGGCAACGAAAATCATATTGAATATGACAATCATACAGAGTTTCTTCAGCTAAACAATATCACACTGAATGCGATGAGAATTGAATATGGATTGGTTGTGATAAACTTCGGCTGATAGACTAGCCATATATATATACATTAATAAGTATAAAGAATATCCTAATGGGATTCGACATTAGGACGATCCTATACCTGCTGGGCTTGCATTGCAGGCTCTCGGCTCAGTGCAGCACGTTGAAGCCCAACGCTTCCACATCCTCCAGGATTGCGACAAGCAAGTAGGGACATTTCTGACAAGCCAACATGGATTTGCAGGCATTTAGTCCTCTCCTTGCTGGCCACAGTCACCTGGTGCTCAACAATTTTATCTTCGGATCAAAGGCTTGGATCGCCAAAGACGAAACAGAGAAATTCGCAATGGTCAATGCTCACCGTGGGCAACGCGGGCGCTGAATCCAAATCTGAACAGGCCTCTTCCAGTTTTTCCCCTTGACGGGCCTCCAGCTCTGCGACGAGATCCGTGTTCAATTCATCAACCCGCGGCTTCGGCTCCTCGATATACTTGAAGGCATTCAGTATTATTGAGTTCTTCCTCCTGAGACACAAGATTGAGTCCAAAATCGTCTTTTGTTACAATTAAGCTTATCGGGGCCACGAGGGGAGCCGAGCTTAGGGGTTCAGTATGAAGGCGCCGGAACGTCTGGTTCGAAGCCGGGAGGGAGTAGGGGATGGATGCAGAGTCTGCGTTCGAAATCAGCAGGGAACTCGGGTCGACGAGGGAGGGAGTAGCCACCAACCCGCGGGGTGGTGGAGTAAATGCTGGAGGCGTTGGCTGCTGCGACGGGACGACGATCGGCAGGAAATCCACGACAGTGTTGAAAAGCGGACAAATTGACGGACCCTGATGTGATTTCGCTGAGGTGCCGGACTCCGGACGCCGGGACTTCTTAACGGTGACGTTGGTAGACGGAGTAGTCTAACGCCGAGGGAAATCGTCGACCCGTTAGACTACTCCATCATCAATCAGTTGTATTTCTGGGCATTTGGCTAGTTCAACAACTGCAGGTTTTGAATCCCCTTGGGGAAGCATAGTTAAACCCAATGGGTTAGCTCAATCAGTTGTTGTCAATATTTATGGGCATTTGGCTAGTTCCACATGGGCAGGTTTTAAATCCCCTTGGGGAAGCATACCTTCGCTTCCCCGCAAGCTGCAATAATTTGTTTGTCCCGGTTACATAGATGCTGGTAAACCTGAGTACAACTGCAAACTCTCTGTTCATTTTTTTTAACTACTTCTGAGACCACTACCAGTCTGGTTTATAGAACCTCTTTTCAACAGAAATTTGAAACAAAGTTGAACAGAGTTAATTAAAAACTGGATGAAAAACATCATGTTTTTAATCCAAAATAATCGTTTACAATTCCGCAAACAGTTCATGTCAGCATACCCTGCCACATTCATCTTCTCCCTACAATCTTCTCAACTATTCATGAATTTCTGTCTCTTTGTGTGGCTTGTCTCCTATGAGGAAAGAATGCACCCTTTTGTCGATCTCAATCCAACTACACCCGGGTTTCTTTTTTACCTTCTTGCCTTTCATCAATCTACGTATTTTTTCAATATCACCCCACCTCCCAGCTGCGGCATAGAGGTTAGAGAGAACCACATAGGGTGCTGAATTTTTTGGATCCAACTCAAACAATTGTTCTGCAACCCTCTCTCCTAATTCTATGCTGTTATGGAAACTACAGGCACCAAGTAAACATCCCCACACAGTTATATCAGGTTTTATTGGCATTTGGTTGATAAAATCTTCAGCCTCAGTAAGACACCCTGCACGGCCAAGAAGATCGACCATGCAGCCATAATGCTCCATTCCAGGTGTGATGTGATAACGTTTAGTCATGTAATCAAAATATCGTTGGCCCTCATTTACCAGGCCTGCATGGCAGCAGGCAGATAACACTGCCACTAAAGTGACATGGTTTGGATTTGTGCCAGATTGTTCCATTTTTTCAAATAATTCGAGAGCTTCATGGGCATGACCATGTAGGGCATATCCTGAAATGATTACGGTCCAGGATACCACATCTCTTAGAGACATTCTGTCAAACAGATTTCTTGCACTCTCTATGCTTCCGCATTTGGCATACATGTCAACAAGGGCATTGCCTACAAAAACATCAGACTGAAATCCACTTCTAATTATGTCTCCATGAATTTCCATACCCTGTTCTAGGGCTGCCAAATCAGCACAAGCGGGGAGAACACCAACAAAAGTTCTCAAGTTTGCCCCGATACAGAGCCTTTGCATCTGCCGTAAAAGTGTCAGGGCCTCTTCACAAAGCCCATTCTGTACATACCCTCCAATCATGGCCGTCCAAGAGACCACATTTCGTTCAGACATTTTGTAAAACACATTGTGTGCATTCTCTATCTGCCCACATTTTGAATACATGTCTACGAGAGAATTCCCTACAGATACATCGAACTTGAATTGATTTCTAATTATGTCTTCATGAACCTCCATGCCCTTATCAAGAGCTTCCAGGTCAGCACATGCTGACAGGACACTAGCAAAAGTATTTGATATGGCTTTCACACCAGCCCGTTGCATTTGTTGAAAAAGCTTCAGGGCCTCTACCGCAAGACCGTTCTGTGCATATCCCGTAATCATCAATGTCCAGGAGACTGCATTTCTGTTGGGCATCTTCTGAAAGAGCTCCAGGGCTTCCTCAACTTGCCCATTCAGAGCATACCCTGAAATCATTGCATTCCACGACACTACATCTCTCTGAGGCATTTTGTCAAACATATAGCGTGCATCTTCTATACTCCCGCATTTTGCATACATATCCACGAGGGCATTTGCTACAAAGACCTCAGACATAAACCCACTAGTCCTTATTTCTAGATGTATCTTCCTACCTTGTTCCAAAGATGCCAAGGTGGCACAAGCGGGGAGAACGCTAGAAAATGTGAAGTGATTGGGTTGGACACCAGTTTGTTTCATTTCATGGAACATTTTCAGTGCTTTGGCGGCATATCCATCTCTCGCATAAGCTGATATCATGGCAGTCCATGAGACCACATCTCTGTCCGGCATTTGATCGAAAACTCTGCGAGCATCTTCCAAACAACCAAACTTGGCATACAGAGTGACCAGTTTATTCGCTAAAGATATGTCTTGGCATTGAAAATGCATTTGAATCATATGGGCATGGATTAGCTTGGCTTCTGGCAGGGAAGATTTAGTATTATTGAGACAGCCCTGCAAGAGAGAATGATAAGCAGCCGCAGCAGTAACAGATGAGTTGAGAGGCGGGTACATGATATGGCTAATGTGTTGTTGGGCTTCTTCAAATCGGCCCTGTTTGCTCAAAAGAGTAGTTGTGATAGCATTGTCGGTGTCGTCACCTTGTGTTTCAGGAGCACTTGACTTTGTTCTGATAAGCCCTTGGATTCGAAACATTTGCATAGAATTCAGTGCCATTTTCTCTTTCTTCTTCTGATATTTCAATGAATTGACCACTGCCACTGCCATTTCTTTTGCATTGAAATCCCATCATAATGTTACCCGATTTGCAGCCAAGCTGCTGCAATCTCAGCAGAAACCCTAAAAGCACATAGGCACCTCTACGTTACATTAGTGCCGAACTTGCTATAGCGATTGGTATTCCTGTGTGGGTTTGCAAAGTGGAGCTGCGAATTGTAGAAATAACCATATAATGCTACCTCAAACTTCGTTGAAAAGCATCGGAACAATGATCTAGGGTAAGTCGAAAATCCACAAGGCAAGTTTGAATGAATCGCAAGGGTTTTAGAATGATCAGTGAACATATGATTTTCCCAGGAGATATTGGTCAGAAAGTTAACATACAATAATTCCCCTCTCGCACAGATCGGATTGGTTGGTACAATTTAGACTGGCAAATGAATCTTTCAACATTTCCTCTGATATCAGAGGAAAATCACCGTACCCGTAATATTTATAACAAGGGTCAGTCCTTGCCCCTGCGTTTAAAATAACACCTATAAATACAGAGCCTTTTTTAGTACTTTTATACAAGGATGTTAGGGCAAAAGCCAGCCATTACCAACTGAATGGCCTTGATGGTAAAGACAATTTCCATCCACATCCAACTTGGTTTTCACATTTCGGCCCACTGCCAGAAGGTTGAATGAACAAGGAGTCACACCGATTTATATGTCAAATTCTGAAAAGAACGCTCGACACCGGTTGGGTTCCAAGACAAATTACCTTCTCCTTGCAGGTGATATTAAATCCTTTGTGCGCAAGATAACCACGATTTGGACAGAGTTTGAGAAAAAGGTTATCAAAGTCGGAAAAACTCCGGAGAAATCTCTACCGTAACTTTCGTTAGTATGATCTTAGTTCAGAGTTTGGAGCATGGAGCATGGAGATAACGAATTAAATTATCAGAATTTTGTGAACTTTCCTCTGCAATATTTGGAAACATTCCTCGTGGGAATACACGAGCCCTTCAGAAATGGTTGTAGTATTTTGTCAAGAATGGTTGTTTCCAAACTCAATAAGCTATTGGTCCAAAGGACCTTTCAGTTTTTATTTTATTGTGTACTATTAGAGTTTTGTGATATTTGTGTCGTAGGTGTTTTCTTAATAAAAGAGGTTGTCCCAAAAGATTCTTCGTCTTCCTGGCCATTAACATCTCGACATGTGTCGCCTGGTTATTGGCGAGATTAATCATTAAACTTTTCGGTTATTATATCCCGTGATTGAGGCGGCATGGAGTTGATCAGTTGGTTTTTTGTGTCAGGCTTTATTTTGTCTGTTCCTATTCTTTCCGCGTAAGCTCTTCCTCTGCCAAGTCCATGCTTATCTTAAACTCGCTATGTGTTCTTTTTTTTCGGTCTAGCTCTACATTTAGCGGAGATTAAAGAACCAGAGAGAAAATTTAGGTTATTGTAGCAACTACCAAATTAAAAACTCACATATACAAATTTTTTTATGCCAAGGAAAATAAAAAATTGTCAAATTCAGACCTCATTGTTTTTTTCATGGCTTGGTTTTTTCACGTAGTTTACACAGGGTTTTCACACCGATTTGGGATATGCCAACATCGAAAGTCGGAAATAATATATTCGATGTTTCTTTATTTGAAAATAGGAAACTTCGGAGATCGAAAATGTCGCAAATCGCATCTTGTGGAATCGGAAATCGGACCATATGGTGTTTCTGCAATTGCACCAGTAATTGTCGATTTTTAATTTTGTTACGTCACGTCGTGGTTACATTTCACGGTTCTTATATCCCATAATCGGGCAGGGACGAAGCATGGAATTTATGTGCAAAAAAAGGCGGCATGGAGTTGATTGGTTAGGTTCATGTTCTAAAAAAGCTCAAGCTTTATTCTATCTGTTCGTATGGATTTGATTGGTACCGTCTTTTTTCACCAGGTGTATTGCGTGTTTTCATGACACTTCTATCTGTTGTTGTGCCTGAATGGATTGATGGACTCAATGGATTGATTTTCAATTGCAGATCATTCTTTCCAATTGGTGTTTACCGTGTTTTTTCGACATGTGGCTTTCGTGTTTTCACTACACTTCTATATGTTGTTGTAAACGACCGGTGCTGAAAATTATTTTCAATTGAGGCTTTGGGTTTAGGCTATGATTTTCTGCAGCGTCAATTTGGTCATGGTTTTGTTTGACTGCTGGTTCAGGTGATGAAAGACACTTTTTCCATGTATCTTCATTCACATTAATGCTTCATCAATGCATTGTTGTTCCATTAATGCAATAATCTGTCATTTTTTATAAACATGGGGCTATATCTTCAATTTTCCTCATCTAGTGACGATCTACAAGATCTTCTTACAATATCTCATTTATCGCATTCACTGCTACATCGCCTTTGCTTTCTACATATAATGAGGCCTCCAGGTAATCACTATTTCTTACTGTTTGTTGTGTTCCATCTACACTCTGAATTTTCGTCAGAAGATTTTGAAGTTTGCTAAATTTGCAGGTATTCGTTAATTCTTCATTTAGTCTGCTTATTAGATGGTGAAACATCGTTGCTGCGTTTTAATTGAATGTGACTCTTGCTTTGTTGCAAAAAGATTGTGGCATGTATTGGTTATGTCATGTCTGTCAATAAAATCTTAGGTATTAGTTTTTTGCCTAATTTAAAATGTTCCTTATGAGATGGTGAAACACCCTTCCTGTGTTTGAATTGATTCTTAAATAGGCATAAACTTATTGGAGGAATAACTTTTGCGAAAATGATAAGAACAATGAAAATAAAGCGTGAAAATCAGGATTTGGAAATCCGAAATGTCTGAAATAGGAATATTGGCATGTTCCTATTTGAACACATACGATTTCTTGATATGTTGCAAAATTTGATATCGGAATATAGCATGTTCCTTGTTGCTACAAAATACGACATAGATTTCCAAACACCGAAGTGTCGAAAATTGGAAATAGGAACAATGGCATATTTGTATTTGAACACATAGGATTTATGTATATGTCGCAAAATCGGAAGATTTTAAACCTCGCTAAATTTTCAGGTATTGCTTACTTCTTCATTTAGTCTGCTTATTAGATGGTGAAACACCGTTGTTGTATTTTAATTGAATGTGACTCTTGCTTTGTTGCAAAAATATTGTGCAATGTATTGGTTATGTCATGTTTGTCAATAAAATGTTAGGTATTAGTTTTTTGCCTAATTTAAAATGTTCCTTATGAGATGGTGAAACACCCTTAATGTGTTTCAATTGATTCTTACTACCTTATTGCCTTGCTGTATGTTGCAAAATCATCCATCTTCCGATTGTCGGTTGCAAAACATAAGACCTGAATTTCTCAATTCCAAAATGTCGAAAATTTACAATAAGAACATGGACTTGTTCATATTTGAACACGTACAATTTCCAGAATCTGAAATGTCAGTTATTCAAAAACATAGAACATATGATTTATGCAATCGTAAATGTCACATAATCGGAAAATATGTGTTTCCTTGTCCGCAAAACACAAACAAATTAAAAATGTATTTGAGTTCAAATGTTATTTATTCAAATGTATCTACGAATCAGAAATCGGGAAACAAGATAAAAAATAAATGAGACAAATGCTTTTCCGATTTCCACATTCGAAAATCGGAAATCAGACCAATACACTTTCGAGAAAAAATGGTATGAGTTTTTTCATTTGGGATCTTTGATTTGTTTGAACCTGAGTTTAAATTAGGTAAAATTGGGCATTTTCAATTCTAAATGTCGAAAATCCGAAATAGGAACATCGACATGTTTGTATTTCAACACATTGGATTTCTGGATATGTTGCAAAATAAGAAATCAGAATATAACATGTTCCTTATTGGAAAACATAGGACATACATTTCCGCATTCCAAAATGTCGACAATCGGCAATAGGAAAATGGACATATACGATTTCTACTTGATACGTTTATAGCTCAAATAGATTGAAACCAGAGTAATTAAATATGTTAATGAATAACAACAACCAGAACAATGAAATATGTTAATTCGAAGAATTTTGTTTTTATATATCCATTTTATACTGGACAAATGATTATGTTACATTCCAATTTTTTTATATTTTCATTCTCTATTTCATTTGGCAGGAAAAAATAACCATTACGTTATGGAGACTATGGTAACTGAAGATTCTATTTCACTATTGCTACATAGTGTTGTCAACCTTTCTCCACTGGTACAGGTCTCCACATTAAACCAAGTGAATTCACTCAACTCATCATCTATTCGATTCTGAATCTCTATTTCGGACGACCTTCACAAGCATGAGCTACTTCTTCCAGTTATAATATATTCATATTGTAGAAAATGGACAGCTAAAACAAGGAACTATAATTAAAATTACCCAATGTTCATGCAACATTGTACGTAATTTAACGTACGTTCAATTTTCTCTCTCTTTTCCTCTCAATCAGTTTCACACTGTTCATGGATTCAATGTTTGTCTCGCATTCATGTCTAATATACTTCATCTCACAGGACTATTGCATTGATTGCACTCGAGCTTGTCAGAGTGGATGCATAAATTATTGGAGATCCTACACCTTACCACTTACCTGTAGCTTCTCCTTCTCAAAGTAGTTGTTATGTTCCAATAAACACTAGCTCAATAAATAAAAAACCTGGCTTAGCTGGATCGACTATCCCATTCACATCACTCTCCTCTTCTACCAAAGTTTGGAACATTCAAGGCCGAGTTACTGCCAAGACAAACATACATGAATATGGGAACCAACGAGGATCTGAAAAAGTGTTTGGTTTTGACCTTGTTTATGCTTCACACAATGAAATACATATAGCTGCATTTAATGAATTGACACTCTCTTTGTATGACCAAATAGAAATTGGAATAGTGTACATTGTATCAAATGGCACAGTTAAAGCATCCAACCCAATTTTCAACCATTTGAAAAGCCATAACGAGATTTTTCTAGGTTCCACTTCAACCATTCAAGCATGCTTAGATGAATATCCCTTAATATATTTAAGTTGATTTAACTTTAAAACTATTAAGGAGATTCAAACTACACCAGAAAATTCCATGGTTGACCTTCTTGGACTTGTTGTTTAAGTTTCACCTACATCCACGATACGAAAACGAGATGGTGTTGAAACTGTTAGGCGAACCATTGGCATTTGTGACATGTTAGGCTACAATATTGACATAACACTTTGGGGAGAGCATTGTCAAATTCAAGGAGCTGAGCTTTCCAGCCTTCGCGGTTTACCTACTCCTCCCGCAGAAGTGATCAAGGGCGGCCGTGTTACAGATTTTAATGGAAAATCTGTTGGTACTATTTCGAACTCTACTATATTTATAAACCCAAATATTGAACAAACATCAGTTCTCCAAAGATGGTTTAATGACAATGGATTTCGTTCAGCATCTCTGTCTTTGAGTCGCAAATTCAGTATCTCTAATTCTGCTCGTCGGAGAGTCATTACCATCAATGAGCTACAAACTCTTCAAGCATCTGAAAAAGTTGTTTGGTATTCTCTTGCTGCAACCATCACGAATGTTAACATGGATAACTTTCATTTCCTTGCATGCCCTCTTTTTGTTGATGGTATACAATGCATGAAAAAGATTGCCGACCAAGTTGGAGGCATTTGGCATTGTGGTAAATGTGATGGGGAGTTTGCTGAATGTGACTACCAATATATCCTAAAGCCTTGACTTGGAAGATTTAACTAGAAATATTCATGGTGTGATCGCTTTTGATGATGCTGCAAACCAACTCATGGGCATCTCGGCAAAAGACTTGTGTCTTCTCGCAACTGAATCAACATCAATTGCTGAAATAGTCCAGAGAATTTGCAAGAAACAATTCCTTCTTACTCTTTCAATTAGAACAAAGACGTTCTCCGGAAATGCACGTCTAAAAGTTGTAATTGTGATGGTTGAAAATACATCATCAGCAACTTCACTTGACACATAAATATATAAGTTTGTTCAACTTGTCTGTAATGAATGTTTTGATGATCTCAAGAAAAGACACGTGTCTTTTGTCAAGTGAATCAGCATTAATTGTAGAAATTGGACACCTAAAAGTTGTAATTCTCATGGTTGAAAATACCTCATCAACAACTTCACCGCAAATAAATCATATTTCGTATTCCGGAAATCCTATGTTTTCCAATAAGGAACACCCTAAGTTTCGATTTTGCGAAATATGTGCTTGTTGTTATTAATTTCTCAAAATTTAATATCTATGTTTTCCAATAGGGAACACCTTATCCCGATTTCCGATTCTCCAATTTCCAAAATTACATTTATATATAAATAATAACTTATGTCTGCTTACTTTATCATTTACTTGTTTTAGGTAATGAAATTAAAAACTGTTGTTTCAATCTTGTCAGGTCGATATATAGAATCAAACCAAGTTTAGACACCAAATTTCTGTGAAATTTACAGAGAGACCGATGAAAAATAACAGAGAGCGAATTTAAAATAGGCATAAACTTGGCGGAGGAATAATATAAGCAAAAATTTTGAATTCCAAAATCTTGGAAATATGAAGTATCGAATATTGGGACTAGGAACATCGACATGTTCGTATTTGAACACACAAGATTTCTATATATGTCACAAAAACAGAAATAGGGTCATAACATGTTCGTTATTTTCACACGTAAATTTTCTAGAATCCGAAATGTCAGTTATTGAAAACATATGACATAGGATTTCTACAATCCTAAATGTTGATACTTGTGGATGTCGTCCAAGATACAGATTCGAAACCGAATAAATGATGAGTTGAATTTTTTTCTAGAATATGAAATGTCAATTATTGGAAAACATATGACATAGGATTTCGACAATCCTAAATGTTGATACTTGTGGATGGTGTCTGAGATACAGATTCATAACCGAATAAATGATGAGTTGAATGAGTTCACTCAAATAAATGATCCTTACAAGATTTTGTCTGACTCTGTGTTAATGTGATCACTGCAATCACTACTATCACTATTAACTTGCAGCAACATATTATTTTTTTGTCTTATATGATTCTTTATCTAATAAATTCCATAATATATTTTTACATTGTTTTGCATCTGAAATATTCAAGAACATGTCGAGCTAAAATCATCACTGTTAAGTAACAGAGGAAAAATCATATCTGTCAAAAATAGAATAAATTTTGGACCAGTCCACGTATGAGGAGTCAGACACATACCCACTCGTGCCTGTGAAAACACCAGCATTGGGATCTTTGATTTTTTGCTCTTGAAGAGCCATTTTAGATCTGTTATTTCTGGTCATAGAAGATACCTTCTCTGATTGAATTTTAACAACCATGTCTAAAAACGACTGAGAGTTTAAATTCACTAGAAAAAACGGTCAATGAGTAAAAACTTACAGGTCAAACTCATGCGTCTATGCGCTCGGACATAGGAAATGCACAGTAAAAAACTTTGGCCAGACTGAAAAATCTCAAGTTCAATTCTTTAAAAAGCCATCTACAAGGGAAAAAATAATCTTGACCATATATTTCTTATGGATCAACGGACAAGTCCAACCAAACACCAAACATTTACATTTCCGATTTTTAGGTTATTTCACCTTTCCTCTATTTTTAATATCATGTTGTTTTCTTTGATATTCACTTAACCACACTATCCATTTTTTGTTTTTTATATTGATTGTACGGAAATTGCTTTAAATTAGATAATGCTTAAATAGGATACATGTTACTTGTTGACTGTGATGCTAATGCCTTTACCTTGTCCCATACATTTCTGAATTCATAAATGTCCTATCATGATATTTATATGTTGGAAATAAGAAATTTAGACAAATTGCAAATCGGGAAACAATCATTCAGTCAAAAACCATGTGGGAAACCCGCTTTCTGATATGGAAAAGAAAAAGTCTAAAATTGGACAAATGAACGTTATTAAAATATAAAACGATATTGCCCGTTTCCGATATCCGAAATATAGGGAATCAGAAATTGGGAAGCTAGGAAATTATTTGAAAAAAAACCTAAGTCCGATATCTGATTCCCCGATCTTCCGATTTCGATTGAGGGTTTCAGAAATCGGAAATCTTAGAGTTGATTGTATGGAAATCCAAATTCATAAATGTTCTATCATAATATTTATATGTCAGAAATAAGAAATTTAGACAAATCGTAAATTTGAAAACAATCATTCAGTCAAAATCCATGTGGGAACTCCGATTTATGATTGTCAAAATCACGAGTGTACGCGCTCAGACACGGGAAATGCACAGCAAAAAACTCTCGTGAAACTGAAAAATCTTAAGTTCAATTCTTTAAAAAGCCATCTACAAGGGCAAAAATAATCTTGATTGTATATTTCGTATGGATCAATGGACAAGTTCAACCAAACACCAAACATTTACATTTCCGATTGTTAGGTTATTTCACCTTTCCGCTCTGTTTAATATCATGTTGTTTTCTTTAATATTCATTTAACGACACTATTCATTTTTTGTTTTTTATATTGATTGTACATAAATTAAAGTTTAAATTACATAATGCTTAAATATGATACAGATTACTTTTTGAGTGCGATGCTAATGTCTTTCCCTTGTCCCATACATTTCCCAATTCATAAATGTCCTATCATGATATTTATATGTCGAAAATAAGAAATTTAGACAAATCGCAAATCGGGAAACAATCATTCAGTCAAAAACCATGTGGGATTTTCGCTTTCCGATATGGAAAAGAAAAAATCTACAATCGAACAAATGACCGTTATTAAAATATAAAACGATATTCCCCGTTTCCGATATCCGAAATATAGGAAATCGAAAATTGGGAAGTAGAAATCTCAGAGTTGATTGTACGGAAATCCAAATTCATAAATGTCCTATCATAATATTTATATGTCGGAAATAAGAAATTTAGACAAATCGCAAATCGAGAAACAATCAGTCAGTCGAAATCCATGTGGGAACTCCCATTTCCGATATGGAAAAGATCAGACTTGGGTTTTTGCTCAAATAATTTCTTGAATTCTGAATTTCCGATTCCTCGATCTTCCGATTTTGATTGGGGATTTCGGAAATTGAAAAAATCTCAGAGTTGAATTCAATCCAATTTGTTCATGAAATTATTATAATTACTGTTACTAAGATACAACCCTATGGAAATGCAAAATGTCAGAAATTAGAAATGCACATCTTGTCGAAAATCGAAAACGCGGATTTTGCAAAATTTATAATGAGACCATACGTTGTTTTTAATGCAAAAAGTAGGACATTGAAAATGTTCAATTTCAAGTTTGAGTTTTTTTTACTTAATAAAACTCAATTTTAAGCAGAGGTTAAAAATGCACAAGTTTGAAATTTTAATACCAAACATAAATTTTATTTACTCAAAATGTTTTAACCTAAAATTTCAAAACTCAGTATTAATATGTAGTCTCCCAAGGTAAGTCACAAAGGTTGGGTTGTGGAAAGATTGAATATTTTTACCCTCTCGACGTTTTTTTGCACCTCTCGGTGCAAATGCTAGTTGTATCATCTTTTGTCTATCCAAGACATGTGGTATGTTGTTTGTTTTATCTATGTTATATTTCGTGAATGGTGTAGGAAATAGGGTTATAATTTTATTATATACAAAATTATTGGTTTTGGATGATACTATGATATTTCAAAAGCCTTATATAATGTTTATAGGGTTATGTTTATATTTATTTCTTATGTTTTTGAATGTAGTTGTTGCATTAGGATTGTGGATTTTCATAATTTATATATGTAATTTCAATAACTCAGGTTGGATTTTAAGCAAAAATGTATGGAAAAGAGTGGTCTAAATTGTCATTTCTTTAAAGACTACTTGCATAGTAATGGTTTTGGTTATACAAGTTGGAGTTTTAATATTATTATATTTTAGTCAAAATTATTTACCTAATATTTTATTAACTCGATTCGATTGATGCCAATATTTAGCTTTGGAGCACGGGTTGTGGTGGTGAGAGGACCTCGATGTTTTGTAACCTACTCTGCCACTAACTCTGTGAATAAAAAATACGTTAATTTTTATTTTTTACTATTCGTGGAAACTCCAACTATTGCATGACTGCTTCACTTGGGAAACCGCTCTATCTGACAACTGGAGGGAAAACCATGGGTCGGGGCTAGCCTTAATGTTGGAAAGGGCACCCCAATGAGGGTAAAATGTCATTGTGATCGTATGAGGCCTTGTTAGACCATCAAATTCTGCCCCCACATGGATTCGAACCTAGAATTCCATTGGATCAACCATTGTCCCCACCAATGGACCCAAACCTCAACCCCAATAAAATGTGTTAAATGATCAACTCTATGAATAATAAAATGTATTAAATGGTTGTCCCTCCCTATTGAAACTCTAGTCATGGGTACGGTTTAGTTCCAAGTGGGGTATTATAGATTGTAAGCTATGTTGAGAATCCATTTGAGAGTGAAAAGGTATAACAAGGGAGAGATAGTTTGATGTGAGAGAGATGTTGAGTGCACATGATAAATGGCATAAGGAAAGGCTAGTGGGTTCCCTCACATGTACAACTAGTATGGGACAAAAGTTAGAACATACTCGTTGGCATTTAATTCACATATTGTGTAACGTATTTTAAATAATTGATATCGTATATCATTGCTTTTAAATTTTTGAGGTTTCATTGTGTAATGGTTTTTAACCAATCGATTTAAAACCATTACATAGTGAAACTCCAAAAATTTAAATGCAATGTTTAAATACTGTGGAAATATCCATGCTCATATCATATATCATTCAATCCATGTTGTATCTATCATCATGCGATGGTAATAAAATGTATCAAATGGTTATGTCTTTTCAGATAGAAGTTGAAATAGATTCTTGGTAACAAGATATGCAATGTTTAAATACTGTGGAAATATCCATGCTCATATCATATATCATTCAATCCATTATGATGCGATGGTAATAAAATGTATCAAATGTTTATGTCTTTTCAGATAGAAGTTGAAATAGATCCTTGGTAACAAGATATTACACATATTGCTCAACATTTAATTCACACTAAATGTATAAAGTTGGAATGAACTTTTGAGGAATAGATTTGTGTGTTATCCTTTATATGTGGATGCTAACCCTACATCGACGCTAAAGGAGGCAAGCTAAATAGTGCAAGAAAGCCCCAAGGGCATCAGATTAAATAAATAATTGGAGAACATACTCTGCCTCACTTCAATCTCATGAATTGTGTTAGGTATTGGGTTTTTTGTTTTTTGTTTTCAATTAAAGTCTGTTTCAGTTTTTCCATTCCATCCATATAAGAATTCAGAGTTATGGTAACCCTTTTAGGAAAATGCTACTTGTAGTTGTTGTCGAATATACAAACATAAACTATTTAGATGGATGGGCAACAACTTCTTCAAAGTTGTTCTTCAAGAATCTAGTATGGGATTTAATATAGTCGATAACACCTCTTGTATGGGACCTACATTATATTCTATTATTTTGTGATTATGCCAGCTCATAGGATAATAAAAAACTATATCATGTAGGGAAAAAAACCGCTTGTTAAATTTACCAGCAATTGTGTCAAACAGTTGAACATATGTCTACATTGTTTTGAGTGATATCTATCGAAAGAAGTTCTTCTTGCCAGATAGAATGATTGGAATGAGATTTTGGATCTTGCACTACCCTATCTTAGACATAAATTAGGTAAGAATTTATATGATATTGGAGTGAGTAATAGGGCACACCATCACAATCGGTTTATTTTCCCTTTGTGCAGATTGATAAATATTGGGAGTGTAGCTTGTTGTTTCTATGGAGATGTTGTAACATTACTTTAATAAAGTAGAAGTAAAAATTAATGTTACAAAATCTACATCATAATCAGCAAGTAAAAAGTAATGTTACATAAAATAACGTTACAACATCTCCATCATAATCGGTAATATTATTTAGGAATAACCTATCGACCCGACCATTTGCACCAATCTGACACCTAACAGAGCATCGCCGCAGCCTAAATAGAGCCCTGGTCGTCCGATTGATGCAAATGGTCGGGTCGATAGGTTATTCCCATTTCTATCATCATCATCATTGAAATAAAGTTAAATTATAATTTTACAAAATAAAAAACATTGAAATTAAGCAGTCATTTAAATAATTGCAAGACATATAAATGTTAATAATTACGCCGTAAGGCCAGGGGTGGTAGGCGCGGGTGGGATCTTGGTGGATCTCCGAGGACAAGTGGAACAAAGATTTGCCTGGGGACTTGGCTCTAGAACCAACAATGAAGCTGAATGGATGGCTCTACTCTAGGGTCTCCATCTCATTCGAGACAAAAATCTCCAGAAGGTCCTGATATTTGGAGATTCAAGGCATGTCATCTATAAGATGATCAATGGGTATCCCTCAGGAGATATTAAATTCCGTCGATTATATAAAAAAGCTAAGCTTCTTCTGCCTCAATCTTTCGAGGTTTTTCACATTCTTCGTCATAATAATAAGGAAGCAGATATCATGGCTAATGTCGGAGCCAGTCTTCCTCAAGGCCACTTCAGCCAGGATGGCGAGCCTTCCTACCTCAAATACATTCCATGACGAGGAGCTTTAGTATTCTTTCTCGCACTCTCTTCATGCAATTTTCTAAAGTGAAGCCTTTATCTCTCGGAGAACACATTAGGTATCTTATAGGCCTTTATCCTTATCCCCTTCTTATCTTCTCCCTTCTCCCTTGCTTCTTTTCCATCCCCCTCCTTTTCCTTCTCCTTATCCCCTCCATCGACCGCCTTTCCTCTCACTTCACCCCCCCTCCAGCGGGCCCTCTCCTCCCCCCTCCTCTTGGCGGCTCCCTGCATTCAATGACAAGTCCTGTTTGCCCTCCTTCGAAAGCCGCGTGGCTCGTTCTTCCCTCCTCGGCAGCAGCTGAATTAAAACACTTCAGGCCTTCAATTTATTGCCATTCCTTCTCGCACGATCGGTGGCCCTTCATCCCTTACTATATGTCACCTCCTTGCTTCGACTCGCTCCATTGTAATGTTCTGGATTTTGGTCACGGCTCTCCCGGCTCTGTGAATTTCTTGCTGAATGTGGTAGCTGGAGTAGGGGGTGGGAGACTGCTGGGAATCCCTTGGCATGGGCTCCCCCTCATCCGTGCCTTTGTAAAGGAGCGCCTTGCTCTGTCTGCCTTCTCCTTATGCCAATGTAGTTATCCCTCAGCAGCCTGGGACATCGATAGTCACGTTGATTCATCTCCTTATCGAGCAGACAGACAGGATAAGGTCTTGGGATGCCTCTGCTATGGCTGGAAGAACGACACTCTGGGAACTCTGTCTTGCTCAGACAATCTTAGTGTTTCTGCTCTGCAACAAGAAATTGTCGACCTCTGGAGTGTTTATTCAGTGCGCTAGGGTGAGAACCAGGACATTTCTGTTTTCCCTCTGCACATTCAATTTTCTCGAATAGCAATAACGCCTGACTCTGGAGGAATGGCTCACTTTGGTGATAATGCTGGACTGCTGGACATAAAAAAGAATATGCGCAGGCTGTACGAGATGACTGCTATAGGGGTAATGGACAACAAAGAAATGGCCAAGGAAATTAAAAGTATGAGTGATACTGTGAGTCGCACATCGCTTGAGGTCAGCAATAATGGCGCCCGAACAGAAGATCTCGAGAGCAACCTGCGCGAGCTGCTAGGAAGAGTGGAACGAATAGAGGAAGACCTTGAGAAGCTCATCTCTATGAACCAGGAGAGCAGGGTTAATGGAGTAAATGAAACAGCTGAACAACCCATGGAAGAAGAATCAGTTCTGTAGCCCAGGACTCTGAGAGGCAATTAAATTATGTCTCATGTTTATTCTGTTTCAATTTTGTTTGGGTTATGTTTCTTTGCATTTTGCTTTGTAGCCAGTTTGTGAGGGTATATACTACCCGCATCTTTTGTAACTTTGGAACGATCATATGCTCTGCCTTATGGGAATCTTTCAGAACAAGCCAGATGTGCAGCAATTTTGACCTGCCGGCATTATATTTCCTTCTTCTGTTGTAATGAATGGCTGTGCCCAGCCTGTTAATATAATCCTCCTTTCTGTTTCTGTTAAAAAAAAAAAATTACGCCGTAAGGCGTTTACCAAATGGGAGTCGACTCCCCTCAGTTATTGCGTTTTTTTTCTCCTGCCGTAGATTTTTTTGGTCCGACGATTCGACTCATCTTGATCGTTCATCGTTGATGTCCACTCCGTCCGCCATTACTGCTGTTGTGTGCCATTACTTCTGCTGTGCAATCTGTCATGCTCCTGTCCAGTCCGCGGTCAAGCGGTGCAGTCCGCCATGCTGCTGTCCAGTCCACGGTCAAGCGGTGCAGTCCACCATTACTGCTGCTGCTGCCGCTGCATCTGTGCATTTGTGTTCATTTTTCCCAGCGCGAGAGGACATCCTGAAGGGTTCCAACGCGAGATCGACTCAGTAGACGGATAACAGCATCAGACTTTTCTTATTTGGCATTGATTTACAGTCTTAAGGCTCAGTGAGAAGAACATGGTGAAGGGTTCCAGGTATTTCACAGTCTGTTTATTAGTCTTTGCTCTTATCTGCACAAGCATTGTCCGGTGTAATTACTTATTCGTAGAATCTGGAAATTATAAGATGCCTTCTTAAGCACTACTACACCAATAAAGAAAGATCTGTGAAGATATGTGTTGGAAAATGTAATTACTCGCAGATCTGCACTTGATCTCCAGCCGACTCTGTCAGAGTCTGTACAAGCCACGATCTTGTCTGTCAGTCTGACAAGAAGGAAAAGTCCACATGTAGGCAGCGTAATTCAATCGAATTTATTTCAGAAGCTAAGTTGTTAGGTAGATAGTTATTGCCGTGTTTAATGGAAAGTAAGTCGGCAAGTAAGTCGGTCTATGTTGTAGCAATCTTTAGGTTGTCTATAAATAGAAGATGCATATTGTAAATCAATAGAGAGAGATATACAAATACAGATATACAGTTACGCAAACCAACAGAGGACTCAAGGAGAGAAAGTGAAGTCGAAGCTCAAGCTTCTGTGCATTTGATTTAGTCGAAGAGCTGAAGCTCTGTGGATTGACGAGTTTGTAACAGACAAGTTTGTGTTACTTTGTATTTCCGCATAGTTAAATATATGAAATAGTTTGTGGTTGAATTCATGATTATTTGGCCGCTCATATTTCCAGATTTACTTCTGTAAATGTCTTTTACTGTTACTGATAAGTAAAAGAACAAGAATCCATAAAAATATCACCGCGTGAAAGTTCCAGGTTTTACGGCACTTTGGTCGATTCAAATCTTCCTACATATTTGGGCATATGTTTTTGTTATAAGTTATTTGGATTTGTAAAAGTGGGTAGTTTACTTCATTTTACTCACAGGTAGAATCATTTGTAAATTCTTAAGTCTTTAGACTAAGAAACATATTCTACCAACTTGATCGCATCAACTTAATCGCAGATAAGTTGATCGCATCAGGCATCAACTTGATCGCAGATAAGTTGATCGCATCAGGCATCAACTTGATCGGAGATAAGTTGATCGCATCAGGATCAACTTGATCGTAGATAAGTTGATCGCATCAGGCATCAACTTGATCGCAGGTAACTTGACTGCAGATAAGTTGATCGTAAGTATTAACTTGGTCGCAGTAAAAGGTGGTCGCAGTAAAAACAGGTCGGAGTTAAAAAAGTGAAATTATTTTCTTTTAAATATTGACTGAGCCCTAAACCCAAGTTTAGTCGGCTCGGTTTTGGCTATCTGGTATCAGAGCGAGGTTATATCAGAGCAAGGAATATAACAGCCCAAGATTTTAGGAAAGAAATCTTGTCTTAAAAAGTGGAAATTAATTTTCTACGGAAAATTAATTAAACATTAAAAATGGCGTCCACTTCTGGTTCATTACAACCTCCAAGTTTTACAGGAAAGAATTATGAATATTGGTCTTTAACAATGAAGGATTTATTTAGAGGACAAGATGTCTGGGAGATAGTTCAGCATGGTTATGCAGAACCAGCAGACATGGCTGCATATAACAATCTCACACAGGCTGAGAAAGATGTCTTGAGAGAACAGAGGAAGAAAGATGGAAAAGCTCTGTTCTTCATGCATCAAGCTATGCATGAGAGCATACTCCCAAGAATAGCAGCAAAGATTAATGCCAAGGAAGCATGGGATACATTGGGGACTGCCTATCAAGGTTTGGATAAGGTAAAGACATCCAAGCTGCAAATTCTGAGAAAAGATTTTGAATCTCTGTGCATGAAAGATTCAAATAATGTAGACACATTCTACACCAGAGTTGTTGGGTTAATAAACCAACTGAAATCTCATGGAGAACCCGTATCAGACCAAAGGGTTGTTAAAAAAATTCTTAGAAGTCTTCCCCCAAGATTTGAAAATTTGGTTGTGACCTTAGAGGAACACACAAACATGGCGACATTTAGCATTGATGAGCTGCAAGCTTCACTCATCAATCATGAACACAGAATCAGCAGATCACAGACATCATTGGAAGGTGCATTTGTAGCACAGTCATCCATAAGCCGTGGTAGAGGCAGGGGGAGAAACAACTTCAGAGGCAGAGGAAGAAGTTCTTCAAGAGGAGGACGAGGCAGAAGTCCCGCAAATGTCGGTGGCAGAGGAGATAACCAGAACCCAAGTCAGCCAAGTGGCCAGAGGTTTGATAAATAAAAAAATTCAATGTCATTACTGTAAGAAGTTTGGTCATTATGCATATGAATGCAGGAAGAAACAATATGACCAAGGAAGACAAAGCCCAAGTTAGTCAACCAGCACCAACACTTCAACAGGTGTAATGTTAATGGCATCGACATCTCCACTTGAATGCAATGTTGTTCAAGAAAGTCCACATGACATATGGTACTTAGACTCAGGATGCAACAACCACATGACTGGTAATTTAAATCTATTTTCCAGTCTAGACATTTCAGTTAAAACTGATGTTACACTTGGAAACAATGTCCAAGTTACTGTCTTAGGAAAAGGCACTGTTGATATTCTAACCAAACAGGGGGAGAGTAAGTATATCCCTGATATCTATCATGTTGAAGGTCTGAAACATAATTTGTTAAGCATTGGACAGTTGTTACAAAAAGGCTACAGAGTCTACATGGAAGATGAACACTGTGTGATCAAACACAAGCGTCCAAGCGACCAGCTGATAGCAAAAGCGCCAATGACAAGCAACCGCTTGTTTCCATTGAGGATAGTTTCCAACATAAAAGGGAAGACAAAGACAGAAGCTGCATTCAAGACAGAAAGTGAAGAAACAGTCGAGATCCTCGACAAGAGAGAAAATTGCAGTGCTAATTTTCAAGCTGCATTTTAGACAGAAGTTCAGGATGAATCCTGGTTGTGGCATTTCAGATTTGGACATCTGAATTTTGGTGGGCTGAAGCTACTGCACACAAAGAATATGGTGAAGGGATTACCATTGATCGACAGACCAGAGAGGGTTTGTGAAGGCTGCATTTTTGGCAAGCAGCACAGAGAGACATTTCCAGTTGGAAAGTCCTACAGAGCACACACACCACTTGAAATTGTGCACTCTGACATCTGTGGTCCAATGCAGACATCATCCACTGGTGACTGCAAATATTTTCTAACCTTTATTGATGACTACTCAAGAAATACATGGGTATATTTCTTGAAACACAAATCTGATGCATTTGGTTATTTTCAGCAGTTCAAGGCACTCGTGGAGAACCAGAGTGGTCACTGCATCAAGATCTTAAGGACTGATAGAGGAGGTGAATATGTTTCAAATGAATTCCTAAATTTTTGCAAGACCCATGGCATACATAAACAATTCACTACACGGTATACACCTCAGCAAAACGGTATTACCGAAAGAAAGAACAGAACCATCATGGAGATGGCACGCAACATGTTGGCAGCCAAGCATTTGCCAAATAAGTATTGGGGTGAAGCAGTCGCAACTGCCGTATACATTATGAACCGATGTCCAACAAAGAGTGTGAAGAACAAAGTTCCCCAAGAAGCATGGACAGGTATGAATCATAGTGTCTCACATTTAAAAGTTTTTGGTTGTGTAGCATATGCTCATATTCAAGATGAGCTGAGAAGGAAGCTAGACAAGAAGGGACAGAAATGTATTTTTGTAGGCTATTCAGAAGACACAAAAGCATACAAGTTGTATGAACCCGTCACAAGGAAAGTCATAATCAGTCGGGATGTTCAATTTGTCGAGAACGAATCATGGGATGGAACCGTCGACACAAATGTCAAGATTGTGTCGAACATCGACAACGATGATATGGAAGAGGAAGTGGTTCAAATACCACATGTAAGTCAACCGGTAGGAGCACCGCCGACTCCCATGACACCAAGACATGGTTCAGCACAAGGACCATCGTCACAAGTAGCAGCTCAAGCTACACCGACAAGTACACCAAGAGGACAACAGACTCCATCAAGCATTTCGTCAAGGTCAACATCAACAGAACCAATGAAGACAAGAAGTCTGCGAGAGATAAATGAAGCTGGTACACCTAATTCATTATCTCTGTTTGCATTATTTTCCCCTATATATGATCCACTAACATTTGAAGAAGCTGTTGAAGAAGAAGTATGGGCACAAGCCATGGATGAAGAAATAGAATGTATTGAGAAAAACCAGACATGGGAACTGGTTGATGTACCAAAAGACAAAGATGTAATCAGTGTCAAATGGATTTATAATACAAAGCAAGACGCTGATGGGAATGTGCAAAAGCACAAGGCAAGAATGGTAGCAAGAGGGTTCACACAACAACCCGGCATCGACTTCAATGAAACGTTTGCACCGGTTGCACGCATGGATACAGTTATAACAGTTTTGGCCATTGCTGCACAAAACAAATGGCATGTTCATCAGATGGATGTCAAGTTGGCATTCTTGAATGGCTATCTAGAAGAGGAAGTATATGTGGAACATCCACAAGGGTATGAAGTTCCAGGTCAAGAGCACAAAGTGTACAGGCTGAAAAAGGCATTATATGGTTTGAAGCAAGCTCCTAGAGCTTGGTACAGTCGTATTGATTCCTATGTCATTGAAAATGGATTTCACAGAAGTGAAAGTGAACCGACTTTGTACACCAAAGTCGATGAGCAAGGTAAGATGTTAATTGTCTGCCTGTATGTAGATGATTTAATATTTACTGGTGATTATGGCATAGCAGATTTTAAAACAGTCATGGAAAGTGAATTTGAAATGACTGATCTGGGGCTTATGAAGTTTTTTATGGGCATTGAAGTTAAGCAGTGTGAAAGTGGTATCTTTATATCACAGTCCAAGTATGCAAGTGAAGTTTTAAAAATGTTTAACATGTCTAACTGCAAGACAGCCCCAACACCAGTAATAACAGGTTTAAAATTAAGCAAGGATGATGAAGGATCCACTGTAGATCCTACGTTGTTCAAAAGGCTTGTTGGCAGCCTTATGTATTTAACAGCAACAAGACCAGACATTATGTATGGTGTAAGTCTGATCTCAAGGTTCATGGAGTCACCAAAAGACTCACATTGGCAAGCAGGTAAAAGAATTCTGAGGTATGTAAATGGCACAAAAGACCTTGGTATTATGTACTCAACTTCAGAAAATTTTAAACTCATTGGTTACACTGACAGTGACAATGGAGGCAGCATAGATGACAGGAAAAGCACATCTGGATACACATTTCATTTTGGTACAGGTGTTGTTTCATGGGCTTCAAAGAAACAACCCATAGTAACTCTATCTTCAACTGAAGCAGAGTATGTTGCAGCAACAAGTGCTGCATATCAAGCTGTCTGGATGAGGAGAGTCTTAAAAGACTTGTCACAGAACCATCAAGAACCGACAACAATCTTCCACGACAACAATTCAGCCATAGCATTATCAAAGAATCATGTGTTTCACAAGAGAACCAAGCACATCGATACAAGGTTTCATTTTATAAGAGAGTTGGTAAACGACAAGGAAATTTGTTTGGAATTTTGCAGGTTTGAAGACCAACTTGCTGACATCTTCACAAAGCCATTGGCAAAGGACATATTCCAGTATCTACGTAGTTATCTTGGAATGACAAGTTCTCCACAGTGAACTCTGTCATGAACAGAGCATGTCTAAGCTCTGAAACATTTTGTGAAATTTTGTTTTAAAAACTCCATCTGCTTATAATTAAGGGGGAGTGTTGGAAAATGTAATTACTCGCAGATCTGCACTTGATCTCCAGCCGACTCTGTCAGAGTCTGTACAAGCCACGATCTTGTCTGTCAGTCTGACAAGAAGGAAAAGTCCACGTGTAGGCAGCGTAATTCAATCGAATTTATTTCAGAAGCTAAGTTGTTAGGTAGATAGTTATTGCAGTGTTTAATGGAAAGTAAGTCGGCAAGTAAGTCGGTCTATGCTGTAGCAATCTTCAGGTTGTCTATAAATAGAAGATGCATATTGTAAATCAATAGAGAGAGATATACAGATACATATATACAGTTACGCAAACCAGCAGAGGACTTAAGGAGAGAAAGTGAAGTCGAAGCTCAAGCTTCTGTGCATTTGATTTAGTCGAAGAGCTGAAGCTCTGTGGATTGACGAGTTTGTAACAGACAAGTTTGTATTACTTTGTATTTTCGCATAGTTAAATATATGAAATAGTTTGTGGTTGAATTCATGATTATTTGGCCGCTCATATTTCCAGATTTACTCTGTAAATGTCTTTTACTGTTACTGTTAAGTAAAAGAACAAGAATCCATAAAAATCTCACCGCGTGAAAGTTCCAGGTTTTACGACACTTTGGTCGATTCAAATCTTCCTACATATTTGGGAATATGTTTTTGTTATAAGTTATTTGGATTTGTAAAAGTGGGTAGTTTACTTCATTTTACTCACAGGTAGAATCATTTGTAAATTCTTAAGTCTTTAGACTAAGAAACATATTCTACCAACTTGATCGCATCAACTTAATCGCAGATAAGTTGATCGCATCAGGCATCAACTTGATCGCAGATAAGTAAATCGCATCAGGCATCAACTTGATCAGAGATAAGTTGATCGCATCAGGCATCAACTTGATCGCATCAGGCATCAACTTGATCGTAGATAAGTTGATCGCATCAGGCATCAACTTGATCGCAGGTAACTTGACCGCAGATAAGTTGATCGCAAGTATTAACTTGCTTGCAGCAAAAGGTGGTCGCAGTAAAAACAGGTTGGAGTTAAAAAAGTGAAATTATTTTCTTTTAAATATTGACTGAGCCCTAAACCCAAGTTTAGTCGGCTCAGTTTTGGCTATCAATATGTAGGTAACAAATCGCTCGGAATTTGGGAGTTCTCAAATGAATTTTTTTAAATATAACTATACCGACTGCAGAAACTAAAATCTGTATTACCCAATTGCTAAAAATGGAGATAAGGATAATAGCAGTACCTCTATTTTAACAACATATTTATCGGGAGGCAACAAGAGGAAGAGAATATGCAGTCCCAAATAATTACAAGATATTATATGCATATAGAGTTAGCAAAACGTACATCGTCATCGGAGTTTGTGGAAGAAGTGGAAGGCCCTACAACCTCCTCTGTCACCCCTGCCTTCACAGGAGAGGTTTGCCAACTAGATTGCACCTGTGCGGAGGTCGCCTTGCCTGCCATCCGAGCTTCCAGTTTTGCAAGTTTTACAGGCAAAGACCGGTCTGATTTATTTGAATTTGATGATAAATGCATAAGCATTTCCTCAGACATTTCCAAAAGCAATTGTGTTGCCGGCCTGTTTGCCTTCTGCAATGCCACTCCTCCAAGGAAAACGGAAAACCCAAATACAGATTTTACTTTCGCCTTGACAATTGCAATTACTAGAATCCACTGTAATTACTTGAATCCACTGTACTATAAGAAACCCAAATTTCGAGTGGTGATATGCATCCTTGCCATGGCCTCGATACTTCTTGAATCTCAGTAACTATGTCAATAATTTTGGATACTTCAGCCCAAAAACATGAATGCTGCCGCTTACAAAATCAGCATGGATACTTTTAGACCATGGAAACTAGCCACGACATAGTTACTGAGCTGCATGCATGCGTAAACATTAGCCACGACAGCCTGGGTGGGGCTGGACCCATATATGGCACCACTTCTTTTCCAGTCTCCCGTATCTCTGCAAATAAAATCAACAGTGACAATAAATACAACTCTCAATAAGAAGAAACCCAATATGCATATATAGAAGCTTCGGGAAGATCAAGAAAGGCAATATGTATATATTGAAGGCTTAGGCAGTGCAAAATCATAAATAACGCCACTGCAAATTCAGGGTGAATTGATGTAACTACAAAAAATTAATGAGAAAACTGCAAATCACCTCAGACAAAGCGTATTCTTGGTGTGTTAAGCTTTGTAAAATGATGGAATAGCCTAGCCATGACTCCATGGGTACAATTTTCATCAGTTTTTGCTCTGTAGGCGTCAACACAGTTAATGTCGGTGCTAAACTGAGGAAGAGGATTCACAGTTAATGTTGAACGATAGCAAAGGCAAACGAGCATCTCTTGGGACGCATTATCATAGCCCTGCCATTGGGTAGGGGGTGTGCATCACACGACCCAGGCACCAGGGAAGACAAACTGTGCAGTGGGTGTTTCTGTCCAGTAGATAGGAAGAGCTCGGCTACCCCCGCGGGCGAGAGGGAGAAGGAAAAAAGAAGTCGACCCTAGCAAAAGGTTGTAAACCCAACTGCAAACAAAATCGCTAATAGAGACAGTGCACAGGAACGCTACACGCATCAACAGGAGAGAGAGAGGTGGCCACGTGCCCTTGCCTTCCATTGACGATGGAGTGTTAGGTTAATAAGTGTCAAATTTGGAAGAAAATTACAAAAAAAACCAGCATGAAACATTTCCCATTTCTTTATATTTAATTTTTG
>LPNX010968103.1:746802-758533 GCA_001517045.1 Pseudotsuga menziesii | reverse complement strand
TATAGCTTATTTATAAAGGTCTCTATCGCTTGAGGGATAGGGAGAGAATTTCTTGGATAGGCGTCTCATCTGTCAAACACACGCATCAACAGGAGAGAGAGAGGTGGCCACGTGCCCTTGCCTTCCATTGACGATGGAGTGTTAGGTTAATAAGTGTCAAATTTGGAAGAAAATTACAAAAAAAACCAGCATGAAACATTTCCCATTTGTTTATATTTACTTTTCGGCCAAATTATAGCTTATTTATAAAGGTCTCTATCGCTTGAGGGATAGGGAGAGAATTTCTTGGATAGGCGTCTCATCTGTCAAACACATGAATCTCCTCATACAAACCCCTCTTTGGATGCCATGAGTAACTGAACTTGAAGGGAAGTTGAACTTAGAAGGAAAATATTTGAACATCATCGCAACCACAGCTAAACAAAATAATAATCGGGCATTCATTAGAAATAATACCATCTGTGTAGAACAAATTTTTTTTTTTTGAGGAATAATATATGCCTCTATGAAGAATCATAAATGTTCTTCATACCCTTCAATATGAGTGCAGCCTATGAGCTGTTGAACAAGCATGCATCCCTCAAGCTCCTTCTAAAAAGAGATGGTATAACTTTGAGATCCAACCTTAATACAAGTAAAAGGAGGACCTCGTATTACTGTAAAATATACACAATCAGTGTAAAAATGCATGCTTTATTAACAATTAGACCAGCAGAAAGCTCGGGTCGCTTCATCGACCTGTAGGTTTATCTAAATATGAAACTAACAAGAACCCTCTAGGTTGAGTTCGAAGCAAAGTGATGATCAAGGGTCAAGTTACTCGCATTTCACAACAAAGCCTAGAGTATGAAGCAAGTCGACAATGTGAGTAGATGAAGGAGTGAACAAAATTACAAAATCATGAACATGGAGAAAGTCAACAACATGAGCAAATTAGGGTTTTGCATTTTTCATTTATAAATTATAAAACATGAAGAACATAAATTAAATAATAATTCTAAAGATAAATTTCACCTTCCAGTTCCCCTCAATGCCATATTCAAATCACCCTTAGGTTCAAATTTGCATATAGGATCACCTCCATTATGAATCGAACTAAGCTTCATCCATGAAGTTTGCGAAACATAAACGAACTTGAGAATTTATTTGAGATTCATCAAATTTCGAACTTCAAGGTTGAAGCCTTGAAGTTCAGTGAACCTGTGATTCCTAAATAACCATCTCATGATTTTTAGTCTATTATGTTTCAATGAATGCCCCGATTCACTTGTGGTTTCTGGCTTTTGGTTATTTTTATTGTTTTTATTTTAATTATCAGTCCCTACCGACATGATTATTGATTAGGATAAACATGGTCTTAAACTCTTACAAAGTTTATAATATTAAATATTATTTAAATTGTTTTAATCATTTTTTAAAATTTTGATTATCCATGTTAAATGAATTTATTTTATTACTTTTATTTTTTTCAATAAAGAATAGACATTTAATCCTTCATTAAATGGAACCTATAATTTTCTCCATTGTCATTGCAAAATTGTCATTTCTGATCTTCTCCCACATCCACTCAAAACAAAGTGGTGACGGGTATGTATGTGTTTTTATTATATTTAATTCTTAAATATGAATATTTATAAATATTTAAAATAATATTTTAATATTAACTATTAACCATTAAATTTTCTATTATAGTCAATAATTAATATAAATATTTAGAAAAAACACTTTAATATAAACTTGTAAGGTCATTTTGTTAACTTGTTACAAGCTAAAAATAGTGACAATCAACATTCTATAGTTTAACCTGTTGCCTTTTTTTTCCTATAGTGTATGGAGTTAAAGCAAAGGGAAAGAGACAAAAAATAATGTATGCTTTGACATACTCTCCGTTTTTAATTGGGAAAATCAAAAAATTTGAAAATTGACTTTTATATTTTTAAAAGTGAATATATAATATAGAAGGATATGTTTTAATATTATTTACAAAATGAAATTGGATTTTATAGAAAAAGTTTTTAAATTAGTTTAAAGTTTAGGTATAACTTTTAGTTATTACAGTTGTATGTTGTTTAATGAGTTAACAAAATATAATGATAAAAGAACTACTTGGTTAATGACATAAAAATATGATGATTTATAGTCTATCATTTATATGGGTTCAATTTATTTATTTTTTGTTCACAGGTCTTTAAGTAAACCAATAAACTTAATTTGGTATAAAAGCTATAATGAAGGAGGTCTTCTCTATGTATATTTTACTATGTTTATGTCTATTTTTGCATTAGAGGTAATCTATATGTAACATTTAATTGTTATTAGCAATAGAAAATTAGACGTAGTGTCTTTGTATAATTTACTTGTTATTAGCAATAGAATTTATCTCAAAAATTATATTCTTGGTGTAGCCTCCAAGCTTCACATGAGGTCACAAAACATAAATTAGTTAGGTAGGATTGATTGGGCCAGGCATCCATTAATGCCCTCCAATCTACTTTCATTAGGTATATTTTGAAACATAGAATTGTTGACTTTTAGGGTACTTTATAAATCCTGCTATAAGCAAGTGTTAAAAGAAAACCCGGATCAGAAGTGCGCCGTGCCCAAGGAGGTTAAAGCCGAGGTATAGTTGCCCTGCTCTCCCCTACGAATCACCCAACTCGTTGTAGGGAGACGACACTATACCGTACAGGCCGAACCACTGATCCACGCTTGACGCAAGGTATCTTAGTGGCCAAAATTAGGAAATCACCAAGGAGCACTTGTGGGTGCAATTGACTCCTGAAGTCAGCTATTGCCGTTGGGAGGTGTTGCCAAGTTTTCTAGATTGGAACATTTGCCCCATCGCCAGTAGAACTGGCTCTTTCTTACCTTCACTAGTCAATTGGTGTGTGGACTCCATTGTCACCATCAATTGTGCTTTTGGAAGGCCCAGTTACATATTTGCGGAAAACCATAAGCTCTTTTAGGCATTTTACACTTTTTTTTATTTATATATTCAACCTACCAAACTCATAATTAAACATAACCTACATTTTGTGACTCTTTCACTAAACCGACTTTGAACATATCACTCATTTATTGAACCTTTTACACTTATTTTCCTTCATAACTACAAACTAACTAAGTGATAATTAAACATAGCCTACAATCTTGTGACTCTTTCACTAAACCAACTTTCCACATATCATACTGAAAATTGAGTTTTCATATATTTTTACAAGTGCAAATATAATATATAAGGATATGTTTTCATATTATTTACAAAATGAAATTGGATTTTATAGAAATAGTTTTTAAATTTTTAGTTAATACATTTGTATGTTGTTTAATGAGTTAACAAAATGTAATGATAAAAGAACTACTTGGTTAATGACATAAAAATATGATGGTTTATAGTCTATCATTTATATGGGTTCAATTTATTTATTTTTTTGTTCACAGGTCTTTAAGTAAACCAATAAACTTAATTTGGTATACAAGCTATAATGAAGGAAGTCTTCTCTATGTATATTTTACTATGTTTATGTCTATTTTTTCATTTGAGGTAATCTATATGTAACATTTAATTGTTATTAGCAATAGAATTTATCTCAAAAAATATATTATTGGTGTAGCCTCCAAGCTTCACATGAGGTCACAAAACATAAATTAGTTAGGTAGGATTGATTGGGCTAGGCATCCATTAATGCCCTCCAATCTACTTTCATTAGGTATATTTTGAAACATAGCATTGTTGACTTATAGGGTGCTTTATAAATCCTGCTATAAGCAAGTGTTAAAATAAAACCCGGATTAGAAGTGCGCCGTGCCCAAGGAGGTTAAAGCCGAGGTATAGTTACCCTGCTCTCCCCTACGAGTCACCCAACTCGTTGTAGGGAGATGACACTATACCGTACAGGCCGAACCACTGATCCACACTTGACGCAAGGTATCTTAGTGGCCAAAGTTGGGAAATCACCAAGGAGCACTTGTGGGTGCAATTGACTCCTGAAGTCAGCTATTACCGTTGGGAGGTGTTGCCAAGTCTTCTAGATTGGAACTTTTGCCCCATCGCTAGTAGAACTGCCTCTTTCTTACCTTCACTAGTCAATTGGTGTGTGGACTCCATTGCCACCATCAATTGTGCTTTTGGAAGGCCCAGTTACATATCTGTGGAAAACAATAAGCTCTTTTAGGCATTTTACACTTTTTTTTATTTATATATTCAAGCTATCAAACTCATAATTAAACATAACCTACATTTTGTGACTCTTTCACTAAACCAACTTTGAACATATCACTCACTTGTTGCACCTTTTACACTTATTTTCTTTCATAACTACAAACTAACTAAGTGATAATTAAACATAGCCTACAATCTTGTGGCTCTTTCACTAAACAAACTTTCCACATGTCACACACTATTTGCACCTTATTGCATTTTTTTTGCTCACATGTTACATTATTTTGGATGCCTTCACTCACTCATCTACTGCAATGTCCACAGAAGAAAATGTATTTTTTTTTAAACCCCTTCATTTTTCTTTGTTTAGACAAAATCATCATTTCATGGAATAATATGCTTTTATATTTTCTTCATTGTATCAATTTGTAAATATTGCTTATCGCACTGCATTCCCAAGATTGCCTTGATTTATTTCAATGGTTTCTAAATTTAGGAAAAAAATGCTTGTTGTTCCTGATCATATTTCTAATTAATAGAAACACCTATTTCCCCCTTTTTTACTTTCCCCTTACACCTAACTTCATTTTGTTTTGCTTGTTCCTTCCAGGTAACAAATAATGGCCACCCCTTTGACCAAACATGCCATTGAATTACTACTTGCACTAACCTCCATCATGCAACCGTTCCTACAAATATTTGCTGTGGAACAAGTCAAATCTATTCGCACCTCAACAATACGATACAGAACAACAATCTCTGATGGGACACACATGCACCACACCATGCTTCCATCAAAGTTCAATTCTCTCATCGATTCTGGAATACTTCAACAAGGGTCTATTATACAACTTAAGAAATGGACATGTGCAATTCTTTGCCAATGCATGTACGCTTCATTTTTTATTATATGAACTTATGTTTTCGTTTCTTGCCCATTTAGTAAAATCATTATTCAATTTTTTTTTGACTTGTTTTTTTCCATTGCGCAGGTCTATCTTACTACATGAATTTGACGTCATCGAGCCCTTTGCACCATTGATTGGCAACCCTATTGCTATATCTCGCCCACCTTCTCTTGAAACAACTTCCTCATCCTCTTTAATGCAAGAACCTCCTAAAAAAAAACAATGCACACTTCTTCAAAGTGCCTCACCATCCACTGTTGAAACAACAATTCCAATCAATGCATTGACCCCCTACACCTTAAACTGGTCCATAAAGGGTCATGTCCATGATAAATCAAACCTCCGCCACTTCAATAACCAAAAAGGCCCTAGGAAGGTATTCGGCTTTGACTTAATTGATAAGGACGGGGGTGAAATACACATCACTTGCTTTAATGATTCTGCAGATGTTTTCTATGATCAAGTGCTTCCTGGCCATGTCTACCTCATTTCCAAGGGCACTATCAAACCAACAAACAAGATGTATAGCCATCTTACAAATGAATGGGAAATCTTCTTCCAACCAACCTCCATTGTTCAAAATTTTCCACTAGAAACCATAGTGCTTCCACAAATGCATTTCAACTTCAAAACTATTAAAGAAATCAAGTCATCTCCTATCAACTCCATTGTTGACATCATTGGTGTTGTCACAAACACTTCCCCTGTTGCCCCTATACATAGGAAAGATGGTTAAGAAACTATTAAAAAATCAATCCATATAAAGGACAACTCAGGTTTTAGCATGGATGTTACTTTGTGGGGAGAACATTGTCATGTAGAAGGCCAAGAGCTATCTACCTTGCGCTCTGAAAATGCCCACCCTATGCTTGCAATCAAGGGAGCTCGCGTAGCCGAGTTTAATGGAAAGACAGTTGGGACTACATCCAAATCCATAGTTTTCATAAACCCAGATATACCAGAAAAGCACAAACTTCATTAAAACTTCTATTAGTACAATGAAAACTTCGGGATACCACATCTTAAACTACTTCTGGATTCCATATTCATGATGCACATTTAAGAAATGTATACATCTTTTCTTTTTAATTCATTAGAAGATAGAACCATTGATTTTTTCAATGTTTCTTGATTGTAACATAAGAACTACAAAAACTAACACTCCATTCAAATAATTTATTTTTATTTCTTTACTGCATAGATACATTGTTTCTTCATTGTAACATAATCGCTACATAAACTAACATTCAAATTTTTAACCTACAATTTCTAGTTCAAGACTTCCAATTCTCTTTCTTTCTATGTATATAAACCTCCCCTTCATTTGCTTTCAACACGGCGTTCTTTTATTGCACCCATAGGTACAATTGCTAGTTACGTCGTAAGGCGTTTAACAAATGGGAGTCGACTCCCCTTAGTTAATGCATTTTTTTTCCCAGCTGTAGGATGCTTTCGTCCGATGAAAGGGGTAATTTGCGTCGTTGACCTTCATCTACTGCCTGGCATTTTTGTCAACCTCCCTTAAATGCACATCAATGCTGCTTGGCAGTAGCTGGAAACATAGCCGTGACGAAAATATAGCTTGGGACGTCTCGCCTCTCTCTCATTGCTGTTAAGAAAAAACTCGAACGGCTCTAGGATGTCGCGTGTTTGTATATCTCAAGAATTTGTAGCTGAAGGGTTTCACCGGATTGTTTTTCGTAAGTGAAAATGTTCGGAGCTCGTGCCCCTAAGAAGAAGAGTGACAACACCAGATATTATGAAGTTCTAGGAGTGCCAAAGAGTGCTTCACAGGATGAATTGAAGAAAGCTTACAGAAAGGCAGCTATCAAAAACCATCCAGACAAGGGTGGAGATCCAGAAAAGGTATGCAATACAAACCCTAATCATAGTCTGTTATTTGTTAAAAGAGGAGTATTGAAAGATTTTTACATGCTTTAAAGGGTCATGGCGTCCCCTAAAATAAAGTTAAAGAGAGTCTGTCCAAAATTGCAAATGCATACCTTGTCAAGATTGCCTCGACGCCGCGGAAGATTCTCATAGTTCTTATACTGCTGTAAACGAGTTTCTCTATACTTTTCCCTTGTAAAGTTCAATCTATCCCATGGAATACCCTGAATATGTTTTTCACCCCTGGCTTGAATAGATGTTGTGTCAGGTGACTTAATGTTCTGCAGAAAATCAAACCCAGATCACAAATCCAATCCAACATCAGAACTATCATCACAATCAACCCCTAACATAACTGAGAGTTAGATGAGGCACCAGATCTTCTACACATCATCAGGAAAATCTACAGACTAAAAAACTTTGAAAGAACAACCAGTATTTTGTTTAGAGATGCAACGACCCAAGTAGGAACTCACTAAATCGAATTCATTTTCAGAATCTGAGCCTACATCAGTCCTGAGCTGGCTGCGGCCATCTTCTTCAATGTCATCATCAAAATCAGCCATTTCGTAATCGTCTACCAAATAATCAAAGTCGTCTTGGTAATAGTGATTCATCTTATTTCCTTTTGAAAGAGCCCTGGACGGTTCGATCCAAAGGTCACCATAAGTTCAAGAAATAAACAAAATTTTCGTATCATGCAAAATGAAATATATTCTGCAACTGTAACATAAATTATGCCTTAACAGAATGATATGTCATCACAAGGAATGCTATATGCCTTGACCGTCAAGCTATAATACAGTAAAAAAATCAGCCATACCAGGTAATACATAGCTCCATGTAGCAAACCTTGCAAAGTAACTCCCAATTCATTCACCGGCACTGGCTGGCCTGAGGACTGAAGCAAATTTGCATTTTCTCTGAAAACAACCCTCATGTTTATCGGTCCCACAAGTAAAAAACATACAAACATAGGGTTGTACCGATGTTGAAGGAGTTACAGGCACCTGCTCTCTTACATTTCATTGGCCTCCATGATGCCAGGGATAAGGAAACCCGCTTCCCCAACCGCCCTGGATTTTGTTTGTGCCATGAAAAAATACCCAGCCAAACTGCATAGTGAATAAAATATCAAATCCATAATGAAAGAAAAAAAATTGCACATGTAAAAAACATGCAAACATAAGGTTGTATGGATGTTGAAGGAGTTACAGAACCACCCTGGATTTTGTTTGTGCCATAGTTTATTAGGTTAGCTGCGAGGATGCCGCTGGTTGTGAAACACTGGAACCCAATATCAAGCACTCCTCTTAATCTGGCTGGGGCCATTTCAAACAGACACACTGGAACGGCCTACAAAACTTATCAAAACACTCCAAGATTATTATAAAAATAAACAGCGACATTTTTTTACTTAAGTATGGAGGTAGGTCAAAGTTTGGACAGACGCCTAGCCCAGGGACTGCCAAATTTTATGGAATTATTCTTTCAATATGGCGGCATCTATTGAATTGATAACGTGACGGCTTCGACAGCTGGGCTTCTTACAAGGGCGTTGGGTTGCATGGTCGATCTACCATATTTCCTTTGACCCAAGTATAATTCCACTTTAAGTTGAGATAAATGGTTAATAAAACATGAATAGCTAATAGAGTGTATTCCAAAGCATATTTGGCTCCGCTTACTTCCAAGCGACGGAGATGGGTAAAGTCGCGGTCCAGTGGAAGCGACGACTTAACCTAAATCGATTTGAGATGATTGAAAAAGTAGAAGAAGGTGCATGTGCAGTGATCAAAGTAAAGGGTGGTATATACCATGTCATATTCCCAGCATTAGCATTAGAAAATTACATTAAAAGAGGGATGTTGGGAAAATGGGCCCATGTTGTATGTAATGTGACAGTGGACTTTCACAAAACACACTAATGAAATATAACTTTTTTTATTTTTATTTTTGCATCAATCATTATTTTTAATTTCTTAGTGCATGTAGTGCCCCCTTTTTAATTAACTGCACTCTTCTCTTTTGCTATGTATGCTTTCCTCTGCTCTGGTTGGTAAGACATACAAGTTACTTGTTTCTTCATTGCATTCGCGCTCTCAAATTGAAGTTGCCCAAGTGAACAAGGAAAACGAGTGAATTCCGGGTTTCGTGATCAGGTTTCTCTTGATGGCGTGATTGTTGGTATTCAGGGAGAGGCCAGGGCATACAATCCCTCCCCCTCCCCTCAGGACGAGTTGATACAACTTTTACTTCTCCGTTTTGGTGGAGATTTCGACCATAACTATGTAGGTTCTTCGAAAGTTCATTCTTTTGCACATTTATTTATGGCTTCAACCCCTTTCTCTGACTGCAGACTTTCAATTTTGTTTCTATGGAATGTTGTCTCTTGGACGTAAAGTTTTTAGCGTTACAATGCTTGTAATCAAGGTTAATTTAAGAAGCGACCGAACCCCTTCGAACTGGAATGGTCCAAGGAGTTGAAATTCTGACCAGCGTCATGCGAAACCCTTTTTATCACGTATGTTTTGTTCTCTAAATTATGTGAAAGGATTCCTAGAGCGTAATTGTGTCAGAGATGGCTGGGTTTGCCAATTTTCTCTTTATTCTACTATTGCTATTTCAGCTTTTGAAGGAGAGAAGCTTAGCTTTGCACTTCGCTATTCATAAACCGTGTCTAGTTTTTAGGTGGCGACTATGTCCAAAATCAGCAGAAATCAACTCCTCTCTGCTAATGATTACTTGTAGGTCATCACGTATTTGTGTGCATGCATGCTTTTCCTGATACAATTATTCTTGATATAGAGTCAGTGGCAGGGACATGGGCCCTAAAGTAAAGGAAAAACGTAAAAAGCATGGTATCATATTATGTTCGGAAGATAAGAATGAAGATGATTAATAGTTAGGGTTTATTTTGGAGTAAAGACAAGATTGATAGTTATGGTCATAAACTTAGGCAGATGTCTAATTTTGGAAGTATCTCGAGTGTGATGAAACATAAGGGTGGTATTTACTATTTAGGCTGAAGCTAGAGAGAGTGAAGAGACAATTTAGTTTATTCTTTGAAACGCTTCCAATTGGAGCATCAAAATAATCTCCAGATGTACTCATTGTAATTGTTGTTGAAATTTACTTGCACCCAGAGAACTGACAAGTAAGATGGTGCTCTTACAACTCTGAGGTCTAATGTCAAAAAAAGGCCAAAGTAAAAAACTAGCTCAAATCCATCTTAACTCTAAGGTTTTAAAGGCTAATATCCTATGTTTTACTCTCTTCCTGGTACTTTTTTCAATGCGAGAGAATTTTTCCATGATCGGTAAATACTGTTTCATACCTGCAAAACAATAAAAATAAAAAGGCGAAGATGCATAAAAAGGCGAAGAAGCTACTATTTTTGAACTTTGAAGTTCAGACACGATGGATAATACAACAACGTTCTTGATCTCTCTCTTGGCATTGATATCCATTTTACTCTTCCTATTTTGTCAATCTGATGCTCTTGGATGTGGCGATGGCTACATTCTCTCCTCCATCTCAGAAGCCTCGGATGGAAAATCCATTACAGCCCAATTGCAACTCATCAACAAAAAATCTCTCTACGGACCAGACATCCAACGCTTGCAACTTAATGTCAGGTGCAGTGACATCTTTGATTTTGATTGATTCTTTTTCTTGGAAATATCAAATTTAATTCTCTCTACGGACTGGACATCCAACGCTTGCAACTTAATATCAGGTGCAATGACATCTTTGATTTTGATTGATTATTTTCTTGGAAATCTCAAATTTAATTTCTGTAAAAGAATTCTGAACTAAATTGAGAGAAGCTAGATGTAATGCATTGCTATCCACTTACTGAGGGGATCCACTAACACACAAGTGGGTTCTCAGTACTGTGCATTGGATATTGATATGTAATTTGGTTCTCATGAGTTTTCATATTTCAGTGATTAAACATTGCCTAACTGTGAGTACTCTTTCTAGCAAAGAAAACACAGTTACTATAATGACACGTGAGGCCGTCACGCCTCAATCATTCTAGCACATCTCACACCGAAAGCTCAAATACACATACCAGCATGCAGACAAACATGCGAAACGAAATAACCCACAACAAGGTTTCTTATGCATTAATTATCTTGGTAATTGAAATTACAGTGCTTTCAGCCTTGGAGCCTGTTTTTGCTGTTAAAGCAATTTAAACTTTAAAATCAAAACTATATTAATATATATTTCAATATATATATATATATATATATATATATATATATATGATGATGATGGTGGTGGTTATTGTCCACTGAGACTAGACTTTGGTCTATCGGACCTAAAGAAACCAATTGATTAGTTTGTTTTAAAATTGTATTCCTATGATCAAAGAGCTTGGTGAGAAGCATCCCGAGCTCACTATAATTTTGACAAGTTAAAAGGCTAGGAAGGTTGGTGTTGCAACAAAGATTATGAAATTGAGATCTATTGTGGTTGTACACAGGGCACTCTAAGAGGAAGTGATTTTCATTTTCAATGTTCCTATTCTCACAAAGACGACAGATCCTTTCCACCCATGGTGTTTTAGGAATAGTCCAAGGACCTGTTTCACTATGGAGCTCATGCGAGTTCGTTCTTATCTTGGCTATACTAGTTTTTTTCTTTGAACTGGTTAAAACAGAGAGATACTTTTGATCTTCTAGAGTAGGGTCGATGACCTCCTCATAATATCTTAATTTTCTTTTAGCCTCTAAATCTTTCTCACACCAGAGTTTCTCTT